>CM040239.1:144539171-144739171 GCA_022545495.1 Chrysanthemum lavandulifolium
ATTATTATTATTATTATTATTATTATTATTATTATTATTATTATTATTATTATTATTATTATTATTATTATTATTATTATTATTATTATTATTATTATTATTGTTATTATTATTGTTATTATTATTATTATTGTTATTATTATTATTGTTATTATTATTATTATTATTATTATTATTATTATTATTATTATTATTATTATTATTATTATTATTATTATTTTATTATTATTATTATTATTATTATTATTATTATTATTATTATTATTATTATTATTATTATTATTATTATTATTATTATTATTATTATTATTATTATTATTATTATTATTATTATTATTATTATTATTATTATTATTATTATTATTATTATTATTATTATTATTATTATTATTATTATTATTATTATTATTATTATTATTATTATTATTATTATTATTATTATTGTTATTATTATTATTATTATTATTATTATTATTATTATTATTATTATTATTATTATTATTATTATTATTATTATTATTATTATTATTATTATTATTATTATTATTATTATTATTATTATTATTATTATTATTATTATTGTTATTTATTATTGTTATTTTATTATTATTATTATTATTATTATTATTTATTATTATTATTATTATTATTATTATTATTATTATTATTATTATTATTATTATTATTATTATTATTATTATTATTATTATTATTATTATTATTATTATTATTATTATTATTATTATTATTATTATTATTATTATTATTATTATTATTATTATTATTATTATTATTATTATTATTATTATTATTATTATTATTATTATTATTATTATTATTATTATTATTATTATTATTATTATTATTATTATTATTATTATTATTATTATTATTATTATTATTATTATTATTATTATTATTATTATTATTATTATTATTATTATTATTATTATTATTATTATTATTATTATTATTATTATTATTATTATTATTATTATTATTATTATTATTATTATTATTATTATTATTATTATTATTATTATTATTATTATTATTATTATTATTATTATTATTATTATTATTATTATTATTATTATTATTATTATTATTATTATTATTTTAATGAACGGACACGAACAAATAAGTGTTCGTGTACACTCATTAATTTCAGTTAAAGTTAAATGAAAGAACATAAACAAAGCTTCGTTCGTATTGATTCGGTTCGTTTATGGCACTGTGTACAACAAGGACAAATCAGAACAATTTCATGTGCTTTTCTTACTATGTTTGGTGTCACTTTTGGATCTCTGATCCAAGCATCTTCCTCGTTGCAAATTTCAGAAGATATCACACAAGTTGTCCTCTTCTAGTACTAATTAAAGAATCCAAATAAATCCAAAGAATCCATAATCTCAACAGTGAACATTTTTTTTAGCTAAACAACAGTGAACATCAAGCAACCACTATATATACATAACCAAAATCATGTTATTATTACCACACCCACAAGAAATTAGTCACATTTATGGCACCCTTCACAAATTTATCTCATGTTAGTCACACTTTCAACCCTTTGTGTGTATATTTGTAGCCATAAAATCTTATGGCATTTCTAGAAATGTAGCATAGGTCATGCAAAACATCTTAAGAAACAGATGTATCTTATCAGAAATTGTACATTGTAAGTACATAAGAATATAAACGTCATGGTACATGAACAACAACACAAACAAAAATTCTTATGTGGCTACAAACTAAAAAGCACAACAGTTAAAAGATTACCAAAAACACCAATCGTCCAATCCTTATGCAATGACAAAATGACACAAAACAGTCACATGATCATTCCTTAGCTATGTGTATGATTTTTCTATATTATATCTTCCCCACACGGCGCTCTGACGGGATTGGGTATTGTTTTTGTTGTAACAATATGCAAGCCATAGTTATACAAATAACCAAAAATGAACATTAGCTATAAATTAGTTGACATTAAACATGCAACACAAAACTAATTTATTCTTAATTAACCCTCCTTCGAAACATCAAACTAAACGTTCTACATTATTTGTTTTATCACCGATCAAATATCTATTGTATTTGAAAGGAGGAAATGAGATGTCTTGTGTTTTCTTTCTTTCTTTTAATTTACATTAGAACAGCCCAAGATCCATATACAAGCCCAATAATGCAATAACACAAAGTATCTTCTAAACTCATAAAATTTACAATGTTAAACAATACAACTAGTTTACCAATTTCTACCTACAATATTACCTTTTATCTAAGCTAATATGGTGCGCCAAAATTAGTGCTTGTGCACCTGATTATTTTTAACTCGATCACAAGCTTACACGTATATCCCATAGCACAAAAATTAAATGATGTGCAATATACCCGGTGCTTGTGCACTAAATATTAATGAGGCTATTTGACGAAAATTCAACTACCATCGAATTGACCCAAATCGATAACACTCGTCTTCTTCCACTAGTCTTCACCTTCATTCTTCATCATCTTCCATTTTTTACTTTCTCATAACCACTTAACTTTCTTCATTAATAATCCAACAAATTTTTAATCCTCAACAAAAAATCATACTTGCAATTCAAAAATAAATCCTTAACAAAAAAATACCCGAAAAAGACCCAAAGAAAATAAAACCGAAAATTATCTGTCATTTTCGAGTGTGGTGCACTAGTTTTCATACTAAACTTTTCCCCTTGAAGAACTCATATTGAATTTGCTATTTGTTACAAAATTTTATGAATAACAACATACTTTTCATAATTTGTAAAAATAAATCTATCTTTAAGATAAGGAATCTATCTTCTAAGGAGCTTTAAAATATGTTTGAATAACGCATTTGGTGCGCTAAATACGTCCTTTGCGCATTAAAAATGATGTGTCATCTCCTCATTCGTTTATAAATTAAATGTGGTGCTCAAGAAATAATTATTTTAGCCTTTTTAATGTTTGGTGCGCTAAATATGCCCCTTGCGCACAAAAAATGACTTGTCATCTCCTTATTCATTTATAAATTAAATGCGGTGCTAAAAAATCAAAAAAATAAAGATCCTAGCTTTTTTAATGTTTGGTGCGCTAAATATGCCCCTTGCGCACCAAAAATGACGTGTCATCTCCTCATTCGTTTATAAATTAAATATGGTGCTCATTTGTTGGTCATTTTACCTTTTTAAATGTTTAGTGCACAAAAGATGGCACGAGAGCACCAAAATAGACAAAAAAAAAATGGTTAAAATACAGCCTTTTATGAAAGTATACTGTTAGTGCAAACGTTGTGACATTTAATCTATAAAGTCCATTTGTATTTTAATGATGACAAACATATAACTTGTTATATATAACGTAAAGTGCACAAGTTACTCGTAAACACAAATTATCAATGCATGCACGCATCAACATCTCTCGACGTATCAAGTAAGAATCACTTAAGGTATGTACAAACAATATAACAAACTTGTTAAGTGATCAAAGAATCATTTTTGTCCTTAAATCTCACATTTCTATAAATGTGAGAAAACCTTTTTACAAAAATAAATTATAGAAATTATTTTTGTATTTATAAAGAAATATTTTAATAAGAAAAATAAATTTGAATTTCGAAATCACCAAACAACTATTTTTCCCGCCCAAAAGATAGCACCTACACTAGATAAAATTTCACCACAAAGGATAAAAGCGGGCGTCAGGACGATCCCTTAAATAGGTAATGGTCCAGTATATATAAGGACCGTCCCGTATTTAAGGATAGTCGCCCTTCTCTCAAGTCAACTATAAATCTTATACTATTTCCACCAGAATTTTTAACCCTCTTTGGCACAAAACTTTCTCTTATCTCCCACTCTCTTCTCTTACCTTCTTTGATTATATATTTGTTTATAAGTGATCACACTCTTTCTTCCATCAAATTCCAAAGAGAAGAACGCTCGTATTCGCCAAGAAATGAAGTGTTGTAGAATAGGCATCACACTCGTATCCATTGTTACGATTCTCTTCTTTATCTAATCTCTCTCAATCTTTGTTATTGCATATTGGTAGATCCTACTTGTGTGTAAGTTGAGGATAGTTGTGTAAGTGTAGATTCGGACGGTGTGTAAGTCCGTGAAGTATTGTGTGTAGTGTTGTGTAGATTGGTTCTAGCTAAGATTAGAACTCGACATTTAACTTAGTGTCGGAAATCAGTGTAAGCAACATTGTGTGGTTTTCTCCACTTGAAGGGAGCTTGTTGATTAGTGAAGTAACTCCTGAGTTGGGTACTCGAGTAATAGAGTATGGCGAAGAGGATCCTCGTGACCGAACCACTATAAATCATCGTGTATGTTTTGCGCTTTCTTCTACCTTTTGCTTTACGTTTATATTCGCCTTTATTGCTTATTATTATGTTTGTGTTGTGTTTATGTATGTGTGATTGGTTGTTTATATTGTGTTGTCAATATGTGTGTCTTGGTTTGGTAAACATATTTGGAATTATGTTTATGACATAAACTATGATATGTATAGTTGTTACAATCGTCAAAACCACTATTCATATTTAGTTACGCTTGATCGAAAATTTGATACAAAAGATTTTAGATTTTAAATGGTTACGTCTTCACCCCCCCCCCCTTATGTTTCTACAATTGGTGTCAGAGCCAGGTTGCTCTAGTTTTTAAAACAAATGATTTTTAAAATAGAGTACGATCCATGTATCAAATTTCTCATTAAGAAGGATTAAATATGAAAAGTATGTTTGTTGCTTTGTCAGTACTAGAATGTTTTGTTTCTTGATTCGTACTACTTTTGTTGATTAATACACCTTGTATACTAGCTTGAAGGTATATCTTCTCATAAGAGTTTGAAAGTGTCGGCATTTTCTTTTCTAAGTCTTAAGAAGTAATGACGTCTAAAACACGTGTTTTATATGCAGAAACAAGTTCTTTAAGTCTGTAAGTCACCAACTGAATTAATATATGAAAAACATTTTTTTTTCGAGTACTGGTGACGGTCCCAAATATAGGGACGGTCCCTTAAATATTTATGGGACCGTCCGTATTTAAAGGACTTTCACCGGAACATGGTCAATTTTGAAAATTCATATAAAATCCACCGTAAGTTTGTAAGAGTCGCGCCACTCGCCATTTTAAAAGTAATTGAGTCTACTTTGATTTTAAAATATTTCAAATCTCAATTCCAAACTTAATTAAAAAATATTACATAGGGTGTGTTTGGGGAGGGGCTTTTTGGGCGGCTTATGGGGCTTGGGCTTCTAAAATTAGCCGGCTTCTAAAATAAGTCTCGTTTGTCATGCGGGTTTATGAAATCATAAGCCCCTAAAAGGGGCTTAAAACTTTAGCCCCATAAAATGGGCTAAAACTTTAGCTCGGGGCTTATGAACCATAAATTACATATTTACCCACAAAAATATCTAACATATACCATAAAACTCATTTAATTATATCATTTTTAGTAATTTTGCAATAATAAGCTGACCCATTGACCCATTTGCCAAATAAGTCTACAAAATACAAATTTTAACTCGACTTATAATAAAAGCCTCAGCCCAACCCAAGCCCAAGCCCAAGGCCATTGAGGTTATTGATCACCAAACATACCCATAATGGTCAAAACCTTGCGTTTCTTTTTAACATAAAACTTGTATTTTACTTTTTCTTTTGAGCCAGGGATTTCTAGTCGATGAATCTTTAAAAAATAATGTAATTATCTTTTCAAAATGTTGATCTTAAACTTTTTTTTTGAAATGGGGAGGAAACTATTTTTTTTAAATAAAACCAAGCTAAGTATACATTGTTGTATCGAATGCACAAACGATAACGAATACTCTTATGTGTCTTATGCTAAATGATTATGTGTTTTTCCTTGTGTTTTAATTTTTTTTAAGATATTATTAAGAGATCATTGCTATTTTTAATTGAGCGACTTAGATATCTAAACACATTTGCCATGTACATTGATTGTCTATCACTAGTTTTTCGGATTATGCTTAAATAGGACTTATGCTACATTTCTTGCATTAAGATTGCGAATTTGTTCTTGCACTGCATATAGGAATAGATCACTATACTTGGATATGTGTTTTTGACTCCTTGGATATCTTATACTGGATATGTGTTCTTGCACTGCATATAGGAATAGACCACTTTACTTGGATATGTGTTCTTGCACTAGTTTTTCGGAGTAATGCTTTAGTAACTCATTTAGAAATGTAAACTAATTTGATCAATCATGTAAGCATTGTTTTATACAATTATCTTTTCAAATGATCAAGTGTTAAAATATGCCACCTCAAAATACTTAACACTTTCAAAATATTTCAACATGATCTCAAAATCATTACAACTTCCTATCTTGCTTGACATGAGTTGTCTAAACAAGATAAGAGATCATACAAATACATTAGTTTTTAAGTAAAAGAAAATGCATTTTTAAACTTTGCTTATGTTTGCATTAAAACATATAATATTTCACACGAGTTGTGTGTCTCGTAAAAATAGTTAGGATAATTATGTCTATCTAGACGAAATGTCAAAAACTATTTAGAGTTAATGGCATTTTTGGTCCCTGTGGTATGGTCAAATTGCAAGTTTGGTCTCTAAAAATTTGAAAGTGCAATGATAGTCCCTATTTTAAACGTTGGCTTGCATTTTTGGTCCCTGATCTGTGTGAAATGACCAAATTACCCTTGTCTTCTCCGAATAAGACAAAGGGTATTTTAGTCATTTCATTTTATCCAGGGACTAAAAGTGCAATCAAAACTTCAAAATGAGGACCATCATTGCACTTTCAAAGTTACAAAGGACCAAACTTACAATTAATCTCTACCAAGGACAAAATACATTAACTCAACTATTTATTATACGTTGTAATAAATAGTTTTTTCTTTATACAAAATAAATGAAAATCATAAAGTAGTAAGTTAACATGACTAGTAACATCACACTTACAATTAGTATTAGACTTAATGGAACACATTCCATAAATATTTAATTATTTTCTTTAAAAAGAGTGATCGTGAGGGTCAAAGAAAGATTTCGAATGTGTATCGATTCATTATTCAAATTATGATTAGTATCATTATGAAATCTAATTGACAAGTTTTCGAGTATGGACATGAAATTGGAGTCATTATTTATCTAGCTTCAAGATTACTTCAAAATATAACAAAATGTATTATCTTGAATCTATATACTTAATCACACTCGATTGTTATGAAAATAATGACGTCCTTATCAAGACGAAAAGAATATGCATCAAATCATAACTTACACTTGCATTGATGATGTCATATTGAGTTTTCTTGTCCGATGATTGTGTTCTAAATATTAAACTAATATGTTTAAAAGATGCATAAAATACTCAAAGAAGTAGGATTGACAACTTGGATGTTTCATCCGAAATATTCAAGCAATTTACTTTGCAAAACAATTTTTAAATGTTTCATTTCGAAAAACCAAACACGAGCAAACAAACAACATATGTAACCTTTGCTCATGAATGACTCAACACTCAAAATCATATGTCAAGTAAAAAGTGTCACACATAATATGCACGTCATCAATCTTCGCGAAGAGTATTTCTCTACTCAAAAGATTAACAAAGGATAATTTATATCCTATAGATTTTATTTTCTTTATAACATGAATAGTTACATTACAAGTAGGGTTGGAAGCAGGCGGGCCGAGCCACCAAGCTCAAGCTCGGCTCGTTTAAGTTTTAAAGGCTCGAGCTCGAGCTCGACTCGTTCGAGCCTTAAATTTAAGCTCGAGCTCGGCTCGTTTATATGATTGCCATAAAGTTAAGTAGGCTTGTTTATATTGGCTCGACTCGTTTAAATAGGCTCGTTGATGACGTATAGTCGCATTGGTCGCGAACCCGACCAATAACCGCTACTAGCGAGCCCAGTCTGTTGGGCTAACCGATATCTTGATTTGGGCTCACGAAGGCCCAAACTCAAAGTTATTATGGCATACGATATCGGATATCTCTTATCTTTGGAGATAAGCGTTTAACAACCGACTTAGGCGGGATCGCGAAGCTTTGGGGAACGAAATCAATAAGGGTTTCGTGTGTATATAAAGGGCATCTCGACCCTCCGTTAAAGTGCGATCTCAAACCTAACTCTCCACTAAAACCCTAAAACCGATTACTTACTCTCGCATGGGAGGATAATCGTGGAAACAATCCCACGATAAGCCTAGCGGTGTTTTACATTTTCTTAGTGCGCGCGGTCTCGAGCATTAAGATCCAATTGATCTGGGGCAGGGTCAAACAAAGGCCCAACTTTTGTATCAACAAGTGGCGCCATCCGTGGGACGATCACTAAGAACTAGAATGACAAAGCAAGGAAACCTAAGTCGGCGATCGCATGGTGACCAACAAGGGAAGAAGCGGCGAGCGGATTAACCTCTAAGCAAGCCTCTGGAACAACCGGTGTGGCTAGAAACCAAGGTCGAGGCCGGACACGGTCTTCCAGCGGTGGAACAACGCGCGGGGACAACCCGTGCCGCCCGCCAACAATCAGCGTAGAAGATCCCGCTGCGCAACCCTTTTACCACTCCCTGCGGTCGGTGCGAAAAGGACCTCACAAAAACACCGGTAGCACCTCTCAAAGCGAGGTCGGATATGGAAGCAGACACTTCGCGCTAGAAGAGTCGCGCTGAACTAGCGCCAAGTGACTTCGTGTCTCAAAACTACGAAACCTTGGCTGCCCTCATGCGAGAGGAGGCAAAAAGAGGTCAGTCGAACCTAAAGGCGACTAAACTTTGACCCAGTATGAGGCATCCCGTCGCGTCATCGGAAGGAGGCGCGGGAAGGATAACCGCCGACCTCCGGTGTTTACGAGATTGGGAGGAGAGTTGAGAATGATGAAGCGGTGACTGCAACATCGGAAGAACACGAAGAGGACGGATGGCGTACCAATGTCACGCTAGGCTTGGTAGCCGCAAGGTCCATAATGATGGGACGACGGCACTCCCAGTGGAAGCTCTTGAACTCAGTTACGAGGGGCGGGCGCAAGCGCGAAGAGAGAAGCTCATCCTCTGGCGACTCCTCGGATGGTCGGGCGCGCCGAGCAAAGGAAGCTCGTTCTCGGTGATTCCTCGGACAACGAGGACGTGGCCGGACCTTTGGAAGTCAGGGGAAGATATCGCGACCGGGAGGATGAAGATATGTCTCTTCCTGGCGCCGCCAAAAGGTGGATCGTTCACTCGGCGCATCGGCGATTTCTCGAGAAAATAAGAAGGCGCATGCCCATGATGTGAAAACATATGATGGAGCAGGTGATCGAGACGATCACCTAAAATTTCGAATCGTTGACTACCATGAAAATTGGCCCGACTTTGTGTGGTGCCACATGTTCAATTCCACATTAGTGGGAAGCATGGCGGTTGATAGCTTCCGCGAAGCATTGATGGCTTTGAAGAGTTGCGGGCGTTTGGCGAACTTCACCCAAAGGAAGAAGTGCGCAAAAACCTGTCGAACTCGCCGAGGATAAAAGCAGTAGAGAGGAATCTACAAGCGCTTATGTGGGCGCTACAAAGATGAGTGCATACATGTTAAGGCATGCCCGAAATACTAAAAATCTCGGGGTTCATGAGCGGGATCAATAACCCAGAACTCATTAAAAGGTGAGCGACAGCGAGTCCCCAAACCTTTGATGAACTTATAAGCGCGCAGGTCCTTTATCGAGGAGAAGCTGCGGCGGCGAGCGATGAAAGGTTACTCAAACTATAGGTCACAAAACAACCTCGGAGACAATCCATTGACGGAGTAACAACCATGACGAAACTACGCGGCGAGAAGCGGACGTGATAATGCGAGATATACTCCGTGACCAAGACTCCAAAGGAGATATTCGCGACGGGCGCGAACTTGAGCCCCACCAATCGCACCCGGAGGATCGGCGTGGGGAGTGGATCTGCGACTATCATGGACGGAAGGGCCGCACCACCAATGAATGTGTCCAATGCGCCAACTAATTGATAAACTAGTAAAGAAGGCGATTGGACCATTTGGTTAAAAACATCAAGGAAGGAAAGATAAGCAAAATTTGGAAACAAGAAAAAGTACCTAAAGATAAAGGTGATACCATCTACATGATACAATCATGGCGTGAATGACTAAGCGGAAGATCAAAAGTTTTCCGTGGGCGAAATCTCTTTCCCGCTTGGCTGCGGACAACGATGGTAGAACCGCTCACCATTGAAATTAGCTAGCGGGTCGCGATATCCGCATGTATGTTGATGGAGGAGCATCCGCGAGATATAATGTATGAACCTTTGTTTCAAGCATTGCGACACGAGATCTGAAGTCAATTAAGCCCGGTCGGGGCGTCGTTGGTGGTTTCTGAGGAGAAAGATATGGCCCATGGGGCAAATCGCCTGCTAGTCGGTGTTGGCGATAAGGAACACTCCACGACGACTGGATGACTTTTATGGTGATCAAATCCCCCCGCCATACAATGGCATTATTGGAAGACCGAGATTTTGACCATCTGTGATCAAGTCTGACACATGGGATGCTCAAATTCCCGGTGGAGGAGGCATTGTTACTCTACAATACTACCGTACCAAGGAGAATGTAACACAATTACATGTGAGGCGGCACGCATTCGAGCAGTAGCGCAACTAAAGTGCCAAACACGAGGGTGCAATTCATCACGATTACCCGAGCAAGAAGTATCGATCGGGGATCGCTATCGATAATGGCGAGCGGTGTGTCGCGCTCTTGCAAAAGAACACGGATATCTTTGCATGGGAACCAAAACACATGACCGGCGTACCACGCTCGATTCTGAGAACACAAGTTGAGAATCCGACAAGGATACTCCCGATCTGACGGAAGAAGCGTGGCGGGCTCGAGCGCGCGCAAGCAATTCGGCGAAGTACATAAACTTGTGGATCACGGTATCATGCGAGAAGTCTACTACCATGGTGGCTTTCCAACCCGGTGATGGTCGAGAAGAAGCGATGGTAGTTGGAGGATGTCGTTGACTTCACGGATCTCAACAAGGCATGTCCACAAGGCGCTACCGCTCTGGGAGATAGGTGGAAGGTAGAATCTTTGTGTGGATACCGGCTTAAATGCTTCTAGCGCATACAAAGGATATCACCAAATCCGGATGGCTAAGGAAGATGAGGAAAAAGCGGCCTTCCATACAAGCCAAGGCGTTTATTGTTATACTAAGATGCCCTTTGGCTTAAAACGCGAGTGCTACCTACCGGTTGGTTGATAACGCATTTGAAAGGCGGTGGGCGCAACCTAGAGGTTTATGTTGGCGACCTTGTAATAAAAGCCATACGGAAGATGAATTGGTGCGCGACATTGAGGAAACATTTAAGACACTAAAAAGATCAACATGAAGCTAAATCCTAAGAAATGCACTTTTGGCGCTCTGAAGGCATGTTCCTCGGATATTTGATAGAGCAGATGGCATCAAGCCGTGTCGAGAAAAAAGCGAAGTTGTCATCCAACTTCCTTCACGCGCGTTGAAGGAAGTCAATCTCTAAGCGGAAAAGCGGCGGTTTGAATAGATTCTTGTCAATCGGTGAGACAAGTCACTCCTCTCTTCAAAACACTCGAAGTGTACAAAAAGGAGACTTTCATTTGGACTACGGAGCGGAAGAAGCTTTCATACAACTTAAACAACATTTAGCGACCTCCCATGCTAGTTGCGCCTCGCCGGGGAAGAATTAATTATGTATTTATCGTGACCCATGGGCGGTCGGTAGCGGTGCTACTTATGAGACGAAATTGGTACAAACACGGTGTATTTTGTAAGCAAAGCACTCAAGAAAGCGGAGATTAACTACGGCGCAATGGAAAAGTTGGTCCTAGCATTAGTATTCGCCGTAAAACGGCTCTGCGGTACTTCGAGCGCGCGATAGCGGTGATTACGGACCAACCTATCAAGCAAATTATCTCGAAACGGCGCATCGGGCGTCTGAAGTGGAGTGTATTGCTAGGTGAGCATAACATTTCCTATGAGACCACGTCTTTGCGGTTAAAGGCGGATACTCATGAGACTTCATCATCGAAAGCGGACGGACGATGGCGCGCCCTCACAAAGCAAGGTGGAACTACAAGAACCATGGATCTTGTTCACGGACGGATCTTCATGCGTGAGCGGGTCGGCGCGGGCCTTATCCTCACAAGTCGGAAGGAATGGAATTCACTTACGCTGCGTTTGAATTCTGACCCACAAACAAGGAGAATATGAAGCCACGATCATTTGGATTACGCATTGCGGCTCGAATGGGCATACGTGACACGGAAGCAAATGTGGACTCCGCTGGTGGCCAACCACGTGTTGGGCGGTATGTGGCTAAAGAGGAGAACATGATTCAATATCTCGACAAAACCAAGTCCTAATCCGGGGCTTTGGCGGGTTTACCATCAAACAAGTTCCTAGGGGGAAAGCGAGAAAGGCGGATGTTGAGCAAGATTGCATCCACAAGCTTTGCGCACCTGTCAAAACAAGTATTGGTGGAAACTCTGAAGAGCAAGTAACTCTGAAGAGCAAGTCCATCTCGGAGATGGATATATCCACGGTGATAGAGGAACAAGGTCCTACATGGATGACCCCAATCATCGAGTTTATAAGCAAAGGCGTATTGCCCCAAAATCAGAAGGAAGCCCGACGAGTACGGCGCACATCACAGAGGTTTGAACTTTGGGACGGTGTACTATATCAGCGCTCATTTCTACAACCATGGCTTCGATGTGTAGGACCCTTCAAGCGATTCGTACTCGAGAGATCCGCGGTTCATGTAGTATGCACTCGGGACCACGGTCCGTGGTGGCGTAGCTTTACGGTCGAGGATACTCTTGGCCTACAATGCACCGTGATCGCGAGACTTAATAAGAAAGTGTGGCGGCGCCAAGTTCGCGAGACCCGTTCCACGCCAACCACAGCGAGGGCTAACACCTATTCGTCGCCATGGCCATTCTATAAATGGGGTATCGACATTGCGGTCCGCTTCCACATTGCGGCGGGAGGATTGAAATTCCTCATAGTAGCTAAAGACTATTTCACCAAGTGGATTGAAGCAAAGGCGGTCGTGACAATCACAGGAAATCAGGTAAAACGGTTTGTTTGGGAAAATATTGTATGCCGTTTCGGATTACCTGGAGAAATCATCTCAGACAACGGAAAACAATTCTGTGACAACCCTTTCAAGGAATGGTGCGAAAAGCTAAATATCACACAACACTTCGCGTCGGTTAAACACCCACAAACCAATGGCTTAGTCGAGCATGCAAATCGAAGTGCAGGTGAAGGAATTAAAGCGCGCTTGGACAAGCACAAAGGGAGGTGGGTGGAGGAATTATCGCATGTTTTGTGGGCGCCGCACTTCAATCAAAATTAGCACGGAGACACTCCCTTTCTCTTGTCTATGGGACGAAGCCGTCATACTGCGAAATAGGGATGCCAACTATTCGCCTTCTTGAAGTTAATGTTACAACCAATGGCGATGAAAGGCGTATTGACTTGGACTGTTGGAAGAAAGGCGGCGGTGACAATATGTGAGGCAAGAGCTAAGTCAAAAATGAAGGGATACTACGATGCTAAAGTTTGAGCGTCTCATTCGGACCGAGCGACTTAGTATATCGCGCCAATGATGCGAGCCATGCGAGAAGATACTGGAAAACTTGGACGAAGTGGGAAGGACCTTATGAGGTCATTGAAGCATTAGGAAAAGCGGCGTACAAGTTGCGTGACATGGATGGCGTGAGCTACCACGCACATGGAACATCTGCAATCTCAAGCGATGCTATCTCTAGGAGCAGCTACGACCCGGTATGCGGACACTCCGCACTTTTGTATAGTGCTCAATAAATATCCGTGTATTTACATTACATTTTACTTAGGCAAATGTTTTCTTTTCTTTTACAAAAACTTGCAAGTATTAATAAAATGTCGTGGTTTCTAGCTAACTCATGACACATTTCAATTTGTTATTTACATAATATTTATGTCTCAACATTGTTGCTATATTATCTTTTGCCTACATGGCGTGCATGCACTTACTACAACCAGCGATGGTGTAAAGGATGAGTAAACCTACTAAACAACTCGTTGAGTAAGAGGTTGCAAACCCATCAACATTGGATCATGCATCCTTGTTAAACACCTTATTTTCAAGGCGTTGGAATAAGTTCAATGCGCATTCCACGACGGATGCGCAACAATGCATACTATCGCGTTTAACAAAACCGAGGAATCAAGACTCTTGGCTCCTTACTATGATATTCTGATCTGTTGCATATCACACCATACGATTATGTTAAAAATACTTAGACATTATAAGTATGATAGTTCATACATGATTATGAACTCCACATATTAGTCGCGCTTATGTAACGGTTTGCTTCTTAGACAATAAGTGCGTTTTTATGCAAAGGCAGATAACTAAGTACAAACATTATAAGTCATGACCACATCAACACGCATTCAACAAAAGGAATATTTCATTAAGGACCATGAGTTCTTACAAAATGATATTTACAACGAAGTTACAATCTATATGCTACTACAACGCTTAAGGCGAGAGCTTTCCACTTGGCGTGCGGCGTCTGACCTCCTTGACCGCTTCAACAAGTCGAGAATCTTGGCGCGACACCGTGGCCACACTCACGGGCACCCGTCGGACACAGGAAGGTGTCTTTGCGCCAACACCACAAAGAATGGCTTTTCCCTTCATGCCCTTCTTCTTAGCAACCCTCATAGCATGGGCCTCTAAGATTCCTTTAAAGAATTTCCTTTTCAGTAGCGAATGGGTTCAAAAGGTCGCGAGGCGAGCAAAATAGGCACTGCGGTTGTGACTCGTCGGGCTTGAAAAAAAGTCGGTTGTACCTACGCCCATCGGCCGCGGTGGCGGGCCAAGTTAACCCTTCCATAATCACACTTATAGGGTAATCTTGGTCGCGCTCCATCGAGCAATATGAGGAAGCTCAATATTTTCATTTGCTCCATCGTGACAACGAGCTCCTCATCGCATGATTATTGTACCCGGGCACGATCAACAACCACTTTCAAAGGTTAGCCTCGTGAAGCTCCTCTGACCTCGGCCTTGCCGCAGCATATGCGCCTTGGCTGCCACCGCCCCAAACTTGTCTACCACCTCTCGAGATTCTAATGTACTAAGGGCGGCAAGGCGCGATCAGTGGCTAATTAGCCATCTGCGCTCGGCGATAGAAGAAACCAACTGAGGATACAACTCTTCATCATATTCGATCTTGAGCTTGCGCGACTTCATCTCTGCTCTTCAGTGAGCTCCCACAGTTGCACCAAATTCCCTAGCGAGAGAACAACTCTTCCTTTCCCTTTTCCAAATACTTGGGGCCCGAGACACGAAGCCTTGTAATCGGCGCGATCGCTCACGATTTATTTGGCTCGGAAGTGACATTTTTCTTGACAAGCTTTTGGGAATGAGAGCTCATTGCCTCTACCTCGGCACAGGCACTTGCCAAGCGTGCCTCCGACAACGCAATCTGTTTGTCCCTTGGCGCTCGGCTACTTTCCCGAGAATACTTTGCCTTTAGCTGCTGACCAGCGTAGCACAGTGTGGCGGCCAACATTAGCTCATCCGTTAGGCGATCCATTGGCGCGTCCCCGGATGCCAATGGCTCGGCGCTTTGGCTCTTTGGTTCGAAGATCGGTGTGAGCGGGACTAGCTTGAGGCGACTCCGAGTGTTCGATCTTGCCTTGAAAAAAAATTAGCGATTGTCTCATAACATAAGCGGGGAATGAGATAAGGGCTTTGCAAATAAAACTTCTTGGGTGGAAGCGATCTCCTTGAAGGGGGCGATGCATCATCGAGGGCGACTCCGTCGAGAATGACGGTCGTTTCTTCTGGATGAGCTTGCGCCATCACCACCAGCGCCCTCTTGCGCTTTAGCCCATGGCTTGCCTCCTCCATCTCTACATCATCTTGATGCTCTCGCCACATCTGTGTGGCTGGCTCCACTAGAGGGAAGGTACCCACGGCTGGGCACGCTTTGTAGAGGGTCGCCTCTATCAGCGACGGAAGAACTACCCCGGGTCCTCGAGAACCATCTCCATGAGTGCGCCCGCAGTAGCCTTCGAATGGGGACTTCCCCCTCTCGATGGGCGCACCCCTACGGTAACTTTGTCGTGGCCTCGCCAAATTCACAACAAGAATAGATCCATCTCTGTGACATGAAACAAACAACAAACGGGTTATATAAAGTACAAAAGTGAAAAGAAAGGCTCGCATTAATAAAGTAAAGGAATGCGAAGGACGAGCACCCGCACTGCCATCTGCGTCTAAAAAGATTGGCACCTCATCGGGCCTACCAAAATAGTTCGGTGATGCCCATGTGCACCAAAAATTCCTCGGGATAGGGCCGATGGGAATACGATTGGTGTTTATCGTTTCCGCATCATCTGTATTTGTATGTTCGAGGAGGCGCTCGTCCTTTGGAGTGAACCACAGGTATAAGTCGAAGTCATGGAAATAACGCATTATCAACCCGGAAAAATTCTCTCTCCGGTTCTAAGCGCGTCCGGTTTTTCGGTATAACATTGCGGCCTCCTGCGCGCTTAGCGAGCGACACCCGCCCGTTTGACCACGTTGTGTGGTAAAGCGCGCGAAAGAAGGTAGATAGTGGGGTTAATCGCCAATAAGCGGCAATTAACCTCGAAGTTTGTTATTTTTTTGCACCTATACGATGCGGTGCGATATGTGCGGCGATAGTAATTTAATCGTCGCACAAGAATAGGGATATGGGGCGCGTTGATTCGTAAAAAAAGCGTGTGTATACCCTACCTTCCGCCGGAAATCCGCTATCGGCGCTGCGCATACGGAACTACGGATGCGGCGCCATCGGGATATAATAATCGAGGTGAACTCGCGAAGTTCATCCTCGGTCATGTCGAGTAAAATCGGTCAAACCACGGACCATGATACGTTTTTAAAGCGCGCGGTTACCTTTGGAATATTAAGGGTTTCTTGGTTGAAAGTTTGGAGCTTTTTAACAATGGCGGAAATGTTTTCTTGTGATAATCACGATAATGGGAGGCGGAAGTTTATATAAGTTTTACATCCAGCGCGATGATCGACACGTGGACTCCACTATCTCTAAATGTGTGGATAGGATCGGTTGACACGACACATTTTGATTACTTTCCCGTTTCTGAGGTATACATTTGACATATTTTGACTAGATTCACCGTGTGTTCTTTAAGGGAGAAACCCTTTTAGCTTCTCGCTACGCTTCAGAATTTATGGTATACAACTATTAGTCTAGCATCGTAGGTAGTCCTGCGCATACTAGGCGGGGGACATGATGACGTATAGTCGCATTGGTCGCGAACCCGACCAATAACCGCTACTAGCGAGCCCGGTCTGTTGGGCTAACCCGATCTTGATTTGGGCTCACGAAGGCCCAAACTCAAAGTTATTATGGCATACGATATCGGATATCTCTTATCTTTGGAGATAAGCGTTTAACAACCGACTTAGGCGGGATCGCGAAGTTTGAGGAACACGAAATCAATAAGGGTTTCGTGTGTATATAAAGGCATCTCGACCCTCATTAAAAGTGCGATCTACGAACCCTAACTCTCCACTAAAACCTAAAACCGATTACTTACTCTCGCAATGGGAGGATAATCGTGGGAGACAATCCCGATAAGCCTAACGGTGTTTTCTAAAACTTTTCTTAGTGCGCGGTCTCAAGCATTAAGATCCAATTGATCACTGGGCATAAATAAGGAGTCAAACAAGGAGTCCAACTTTTGTATCAACATAATTATAAATATAAAATAATTAAACACACTAATTAATGTTATTTTTAAACACCCTAAAGCGAAAAGTACATGTTATTATACATTATACAAGTTAATAAAACACACAAGCTTCATACAAGCTAACAAGTTGATAGTACATATAGTTTTGAAAATCGAGCCGGACCAGCGGGTTCAACGAAACCGGTATCGCCACGGTTCGGCTAACCAATCTTGACCATCCGGCGAACTAGAGGACTCGTTGAAACCGATACAAACCCGGTGAATCGGGTCTCCTTGAGATCTATTTCTCAGGTTAATCATCACGGGGTACCCATGCCAACTGCAGCGTGGGTACCACTACTATACTATATAAAGAAAAACATGTTAATACAAATAAGCCGTAAAAATGTTTATTTATATTTTACGATCTTCTAATGTTTTGTCGATAACAAACGTAAAATCATTTTAACGAAACAAATAAAATACGTAAATGGTTTGAACTAATAGTTTCTAACACATTCACATTTTCACATAAAACACTAAAACAAGTATAAGTGATTTTATGATTTAGTAATACATATGTACAACAACTAGTGTTTACATATTTGGGTAAAATATACACATAACTAGTATGTATTATATTAGGTAATATAAATGGGTAGAAACTTAAGTATCACATGACCCGTTGGGCAAATACATTGAATGTAGTTGGGTACAACCCAAAGCCCATGACCCATGGATCTTGACCCATAACCCATTGCATGACATCATGCTTATATCACACATGGATAATATCCATAACCCATGGATCAACCCATACCCAGTGACTAAGTGCATTGCACTCAAAAGATCGTTGTGTCTAGCTAAAGATCCATGGTTTAACCCATGACCCATGACCCATAACAAAATACCCATGGGTAAAGGGCGTCACGGATCCTAGCTTAACGCTAAACGGATCCCTTGTGGAAGGATCCGTGGGATCCGAGCGATGATTTTTCTTCTATAAATAGTGAGCCATTTCTTCATTATTTCTAACCCCTTTCTAACACACTTTCTCCTGAGTTAAAACTCACTAACCTCGGATCTAAGAGATCTATGTTTGTAGTTTTGTTTTGTGTGATCTTTTAGGTTCCTCTTAAGGCAAGATCACCACCTTTGAAGTCGAGCAAGCTCAAGTCCATGAGTTGCCATGCTTCCTCGTCATCAGAGCTCTTGAAGTCTTCTTGTTGATGATTCCTTTCTTTCTTCAAAGAAGTGTAGTGTTGAAGACATTAGTGAAGATGTCTCAAGTGTTAAGGCGAAGATATTAGTGAAGGGTATCTATAGTCTATAGCATAAGCACTTGTGGTAGGTGCTTAGAAGTCAAGACAAGAAGCATTAGTGAAAGGTGCTTGGAAGTCGAGACTAGAAGCATTAGTGAAAGGTGCTTAAGAAGTGAAGACACAAGACATTAGTGAAAGGTGTCTTGTAGATCTAGTCAAAGGCATTAGTGAAAGGTGCCTTAGATGTACATTCGATATGGTGTGTTTCGATGTACAAGATAGACTAGTATTAGATCCAAGGATATTGATATCCTTGATGATGTTGTAAAGGAGTAGATCTCCTTTGGGATTAGTCGTTGGTGTAGTGTGGTAGTAGTTCCTCCATTGCAATGGAACTAGGTGCTTAGCCTAGTACCTAATAAAGGGTAGGCGACGTTGTGAAGGTGTAGTTCACCTTGGAGTGAAAGAACTAGGTACTTAGCCTAGTACCTTATAAAGGGTAGGCGAAGTTGTGTTAGGTGTGGTTCGCCTTGGTGTGAAAGAACTCGGTATTTAGCTTTTGTCTGGGAAAAAGGTGTAGCGATGTTGTGAAGACTTCTCGCCATAAGGAGATTGGTGTAGTGTTCTGAACTCTCGAGTAGGTGACTCGGGGGGTGGAGTAGGGCAAGGAAGGTGTCCTTGTGGCAGAACCACTATAAATACTCGCGTTGTGGTTTTGTGCTTCTTACTCTTATCTTTCATTACTTACCTTTATATGCTTGTTTATCAACATCCAACACACACATCGAATAGATTGACATAAGTCGATCTAAATAGATTAAAGGAAGTTTTAATTGGCAAAACTATTCAACCCCCCTTCTAGTTTTCACAAAACAAAAAAGTAAAAGTGAAAATTTGAAACTATTAATACATATCGAAAACCGGGTTGACGGGGCGCTTCAAACCGATGGGTTGACCACATTTAATTTGACCGTTTGACCCGACTGTCGGGTTGACTCGGTTCATCGACCCATTTTTGACATGGAGCGGTTCAACGGTTGAACCACCCGGGTCGAACCGGGTTTCAAAACATTATGTTTAATCCCCGAATCTTCAAACTTTTATTATTTTTCGTTTAGAACCCATAAACTTTTTTAACACAAAACGATATGTCGCTATATAAATATATTATATATATAAGTTTTTCTTCAAAAACGATGATAATGTTTTACAATTAAGAGAAAATATTTGCCCGTTAGTGCACATTTAACTTCTCAATAGGCTAAATACGCCTATTTAAAAAAAATGAGGCTAAATGTGCCCAAATCTTTTACAAAATAGCCAAAATTAGCCCTTTTTTTCTTTGGGCTAATCACATTCATGCTACTTTTGGTACTTGCGTTCTTCTTAACAACGGCACCATTAATCCCATCCTTGTTAGTTTTTACGCGACAAGTAACGTGTGTTGTTAGCTTTTATCTCATAACTGATGTAATGTTTACTTTCATTTTCATTAAATGTTTTTATATGTTGTTTGATAGATGTTAAGAATTGTCTAGACTTTAATTATCGTATAGTACAACCGTTTGCAATTGCATTTTCATTGGTTCACGTTCTATTTTAAACGCTACACAAAACACTCACCACAATATCACAAATCATTAATTATCTGACACTAGAAACTGCAGCCGCTAGGAGCGGGTACTCGTCTATAATAGAAAAACAGTTAAAGGTGAAAAGTTGAAAAGTTGAATTGTTGAAATTGGTCAAATGAGAGAGAAATGAATAGTGTAATTAATACTCTTATTAAAACACCCATTACTTAAAAGTACAATAATTTATTCACATTGTACAACCAATTAAAAGCACATCTACCAAATTAAAAACAACCAATTAAAACACCCTTTACTAAAAAGTACAATAAAATTTTCATAACGTACAATTTAAAGAAGCTACAACATAATCCAAAATATAAAATAATTAAACACATTAATTAATGATATTTTTAAAACACCCTAAAATGAAAAGTACATATTATTATACACATTATACAAATTAATAAAACACATAAAACTTCATACAAGCTAACTAGTTGATGTTACATATAGTTTTGGAAACCGGATCGGGCCGGACCAACGTATTCAACCGGGAACCGATGTCGCCACCGGTTCGGCTAACCAATTAAAGCCATCCGAAAATAAACCAGAGTGGACCTGTTGAAACCGATACAAACTGGTGAATGAGGTCTCATCAAGATCTATTTGCGATCGATCGTCACGGTACCCGCCGTCAAGCGAGTACCACCTATATATCTATATATAAAGGAAAAATGAAAAATTAAAAAGTGAAAAGTTGAAACTAAAAGTGGAAATGTTGAAGACATATATTTCAAAGGAAACTATTAATACACGAAAGCCGGGTTGACCGGGCGCTTCAAACCAGTGAGTTGACTCGATTTAATTTGACTTGTTTCGACCCAACTGTCGAGTTGACTTTCGGTTCATCGACTGTTTTTTTAGGAAAGGTTCAACGGTTGAACCACCGAGTAGAACAAGGTTTCAAATTTGACAAAATTATATGAGAAATGATGAAATAGTTGTGGAACCCGTGACAAATTTTGAAAAATGATAGACCAAGTAATTGTAGTTTTTTGTTGTTTATTTTGTTTTGACACATGTACGTTGTCATTTGTATAATGTTATTTTGAAAAATGTTGGTCTTGCATCACTTAAATGACTAGCATATATAAATCGTCTTTTAAAAGTTAATATATATTGTATAGCCCTTTGTCCGGTATATCAATAATGTTATGTAAGTTTATTATAATCACAAAAATTAAATAGTATTGTTATCTTTAGCGATAATTATTTGTACTCCAAACAAATAGATTTGAACAATGCTTAAATATTTATGCAAATTGATAGTACAAGATAATCTTATTATGGTAATATTAAATTTGTAAGGTTACAAGTTTGAAAGCCACACACCAAATAATAAACGCTACGCATGTAAAAAAAAATAGTTATCACTGCCTAAATACTGACA
Source organism: Chrysanthemum lavandulifolium (assembly GCA_022545495.1). Taxonomy (NCBI): domain Eukaryota; kingdom Viridiplantae; phylum Streptophyta; class Magnoliopsida; order Asterales; family Asteraceae; genus Chrysanthemum; species Chrysanthemum lavandulifolium. The sequence continues at coordinate 144,561,231 of CM040239.1, forward strand.
AAACAAGAAAATGCGGTCACACACGTTGGCTATATACATCTAAACTATAATATAATATTGCCAACTACATAATACCTTTGCTTTTTGTAATGCTTGAATCTATTATTACTTAAATCTTAATAGCTTAAAGTTAAAACAATCCTATTAGAAATATACACTCACACAATAGATCGACTCCATAATTTTCTTGGCTGTATATTTCTGCATTATGCAACCACGCATCGAATTATAGTTATTGAAAATGATTCTCGGCGCTACAAATCGGTTTGTTGAAAGAAACTTATGGGTCGTCGAATTTTAGAAAACTAAACACCGTTGCCGCTAAGTATGAGTACTAAATCTATTTAAAAAATATTGTAAGCCAACCCTGAATAGATACTTGAAAGTTGACTTAGAAAATAAGGTGAATTGTTTTAATTTGGTATGTATCAAATTAGGAAAGTGATTATGTTTAAGCCTATATAAATATAGAATGTTATGTAGGTTTTCATAATCCAATAGAGATGAGAAAACTTGTGAGAGAGAGTTTGTTGAAGATTTTGAGAGTTTGAGCGTTTCAATCTTGTAATCACATATCTATACTGAGTTTTTCTAGTGGATTACGCTTGTATGTTGCGTTTGTTTTGTTGGGATTTTAGAACTAAGTTAAAAGGAAAATAGAAACCTAACCTTGCATGGCTTATTGAACTAAAGTATCTGAACAAGAAAACCAAATGAAACCCCAATATCTAAATTAGATATCTCTATGGTATCACACCTGAGCCGATAACCGTATCGTTCGATATAGAAAGCTAGTGAGAACATAATTAACCAATCAACAATTGACCAACACTTGAATAATTCAAACAAGAAAACCACCAAGTCAATTCTTGCTTCACTGCTCAAAACTCATACATGCGAGAAAGAAAACAACCAAAGAAGCTATTTGCTTCGACCCGATATCGGATAACAAGTATCTGATAACCACCCTCTTTTGTCCGAGAAGTAGCACACGACCAGGACCAGAAATCAAACTCTTTTCTGCTGCTATTCAAGAACCAGGAACCAGCAAGAAAAATCTCCAATAGACTTCTAAACACTTGGATTAAACAACTATGCAAGTTTAGATCATGAACAAACCAAACAAACCCTAATTCGACTAGATGATAATCAACTTAAGGATTGAGTAGATAATGAATCGTTTAGGGATAGTCTAGGGTGTACGATATGCGTGTCAGGAGCAGAGGAGGAGTAGGGCACGTTTGGTTTTATAGCAAAAACAAATGTCCCATTAGCTTGGGCCATATCTTGGACGACAAGCAAAAACCTAACACCCTTTGTCCCTTTTTCTGTCATTGCCCGATCAGTGAACCCAAAGGGCCCAAGCCATGTTCACTTCTGTTAGGATTTAGAAAATCCATGTTGAAGAGTCGGTCACCCCAACTCTAGTCTAGCATATGTTAGCTCGTAGACATTACGTTATTTACTAGTTATTTTAGTTAGTTATTTAGTTTAGTGCAACACCGTGGAGGACGGACGGGTCTTTACCCACTGTATGCCTGATCCACAGTCCGAAGGAGGACATTTAGTATGTAACTATAAATACCCTCTACCTCGTTGGACCTTTCTTTCAATCTAACCTTTCTTTCTTTTGTTTACTTTCTCTCTCTAGAAAGGATCTCATCCTCCACTTTCTCTCTCTAAAACTTTATCTTATTCGAGCCATATTATTGTGTGTTTGTGAAAACCAATATCTAACAATTGGTATCAAGAGCCATGGTTTGATCACTCATCTTTCATGTTCTTGGATTTCTAGTGGTTTTCATAAGGTTTTTAGGTTTGAATGAGTTTATAGTGGTTAGCATCATTTGGATTATTTCTTGTGTTAAAGTTTGGATTTTGATAGTACTTTTGCGTTTAGAATCATTATAAGTGTTTAGGTTTTGGTTTGGAAGGCTTAATTCATCTTGGTTATAGTGTTTTTGGATTAGAAAAGTTTAGTTTTGAAGAGTTTCAGGAAGAGGCATCACTATTATTCTTGGAAGAGGTTTGTCACTTATTCTTGAAAGAAGTTTGTCACTTATTCTTGGAAGCGATTTGTCAAGTTCTATGATGCGGTTTGGCGGTTCGTTGTATCTAAGCGGTTTGTCAGTTCGTTGTATCTGAGCGATTTGTCCGATTCGATGTATCGCAGCGGTTTGTCACTTAAGAGGTTTGTCGACTTAGCGATTTGTCGTAAGCGATTTGTCACTAAGAGGTTTGTCACTTAAGAGGTTTATCACTAGCGATTTGTCATAATGATAAGGTTTTAAAAGGTACCATTTTGAGGGTCGTTTAAGTCCTTATTTGATCACTTTTGTATCCGTTATTGCTTAATATCGTTCCTTTTCACTTTTAGGTCTCTTGAAGGCAAAATCTTTGGAATGGCACTTATTTGGACGAAAAGCGCGAATATATGAAGAAAATGGCCAAAGTCAAAATCGAGACACTCACGATTCTTTGAAATTAGAAAGCGGCGGCGTCGGTGCTAATGGCGGCGCCGTCCCAAAATTTTGTGACGGTCCGAACCCAAAACTCGTATTTTCAAGCGGCGGCGTCCGGTTGTAAAAGAGTAGGCCGTCGCTACTCGGGCGGCCTAGATGCAATCGACGGCGTCGGAAATTTGAAGAAGGGCGGCGTCACGGACATAAGGTGGCGCCGTCGCAAGGTTAACGTGGCCAAGGCGAAACCCCAATGGCGGCGACACGGCGGCGTCACGAAACATAAGGTGGCCGTCGCATATGTAATCTTATATATAGAATCCGAATTTTTCGGTCTTTTGTGGAGAGTCTTTTGGGTAAAACCTAAAACCGAACCTAAGGTGTCTTGTACGATATTTTAGGGTTTTAAAACCTATCTTACATCAAGATAAGTCTTTACTTCATTAATTCAATTATGTCTTTGATTATTTGTGTGTATGCTTGCATGTTCTCCATGTCCGGCTAATTTATTTGTGTGTTTGCTTAGGAAGTATGAAACTTAATTATTGAATATTGATTGGTTGTTTCTTATCTTAGTTGATTAATGATCTAGTAATGCGATAGGTCATTCGTTGTGTATAATGCTTGATTCATCTTTGTGAACCTTAGAATATAATTACGAGTAGTTGTAGGCTAAACCATCCAAAGAGCGCCTTAGAGTAGGAGTTTATCATCCCTAGTGGGTTTGTAGGCGAGACCCTTTGGTAAGTTCAAAGAGTTAGGGAGAAAGCATACCTACAACTTTAGACACACAACGCAACTAAGAATAAGGCGTGACAACTCAACCATCAATAGGAGATAATTAAGGAGTAGTACAACCTAAGTAAACACATCTTTAAACTATCATACGAGCACACATTAATTAGACATAGACTCCCACAACCTTAGTTTAGATAATTAGATAATAGTAGAGTAATCGGTGAAATACCAACCCCCAAATCCAATACCGAGATTCGTACCTTTCCATTTCATAAAATATAAAAGATAAAAATAATCTTCCTCAACCTTAACCTTAGCGTAGTAACTCCTTACTAGCATTCCTATTCCCAGAGAGCGATATCAATACCGTGGCTTACCTAATTACTACACTACAACGATTAGGTTCCTTTGCCTAGGGTGTTATAAAACTTGCTCGAAGAAAAGGAAGTTTCCTTGACCCCGAGCGCGCGTGTGGCGTTATCAAGTTTTGGCGCGCTGCGGGGAATAGAATAGCTAGTTAGTAGTCCACCTCGTTTAGGTTTCTTTGCTTGATTCCTATCAAGTAAATTTTTCTCATTTTTAGCTTTCTCTTAGTCTATCCCCTTCTTCGTGACCTTTGTTCGTAATCCCATCACTTTTCATCATGGAAGGTGATAACCCACTACCATTCATCAACCCACCACCAAATGACCCGCCAAGAGCCCGTACTCTTGGTGAATACTCGAGAGCCAAGCCACCTAGGCTATAGGAACACCATTGAGCTTCCGACCAAGCCCAAACTACGGCCTGCGATCCGACACCATCCGGTTGGTGCAAAGCGGATGTGCATTCCATGGACTTCGTTAGAAGATCCAAATCGACATCGAGGATTTCCTCAAAATCGTCGATTCCATCGACCTTGATGCTACTACTCGGGAGACCACGCGCTGCGTCTCTTCCAATTCTCTCTACGGGACCAAGCTAGTAATTGGCTTGGCGACTTCCGCCGGCTCCATCTCAAGTTGGGATGATCTTACCTCTCGCTTCCTTGCTCAATTTTTCCCACGGGAGAACCACTAAGCTTAGGAATGACATCTTGATGTTCCAACAACGTCAAGGTGAATCTCTCTGAAGCATGGACCCGATTCAAGGACTTACTTCATAAAGTCCTCATCACGGCATTGATCTTTGGCTCCAAGTCCAAATCTTTTATGATCATGTCAACTTCCCACTAAGCGATCCATTGACCAAGCGGCGGTGGAAAACTTAGTGATCTCACCGCGGAAGAATCATGGGAAATAATAGAGGACCTCGCCCTCTATGACAACGAAAGTTGGGATGACCCCGTGAGTGCCCAAAACCGTTAAGGCAATCTCCTTGCCTCCTCTTCCGACCGTGGGATGATCGAACTTGAAGATCAAGTTAAATTCCTCATGAGTTCCTCGAAAATCCTAAATCTTCACACCATGTGAACAAAGCTTCTTCCTCGTGTGAGCCGTTTGTGATCCTCATAACGCGCGCTAGCACCCGATCCCCGAACATGCTTCCGTTGACTCGCATCCTCGCGTATTAATGGAGCGGGAGGAAGATTCCTACAATACCGGACCTAGGAATTTCAATGAAACCCGTGAGGCATGGAAAGGCAAGCCCGACTTCTCACGGGGACAAACCAAAGAATTCACCTCTAATGATTTCTCATGGCCCCACCTAACGGTCCTAACCAACAAAACGTCGAAGGGATGTTGCAAAACCTAGTTGCATCCCAAGAAACCCAAATGGCTAAGCTCTCGGACCGCTTTAACCATCAACAAGCCGAGATGGATAGGAAAATAGACAACCTTTTGAAAGCCATAACTAATAGTGATAAGAAGGTTAGTGCTATCTCAACTCCGAGCCTTGGTATAGAGATTAAGGATCCAAGCAAGCTAACTAAGCATGTCCAATTCGTCAATACCATCGCCTTAGTTGAACCTAATGAAACAAATGACGAAGAGGACTATACACTTGTGGATGATGAAATACCCGAGGAAGTAGATGAAGTAGACATTGACTATTTCAACAAATTTCCTACGGAAGAAGAACTATCTCGCCACCCTCACTTAGTGCGTGACCTCCGTCACATGTATGTTAGGAAAAGTCCTCGAATCAAGTTTGGGAACCCTTGGAATCTTAACATACCATGTGTCATAGGACACCTTTTTGTGGCAAAAGCCTACATTGATCGCAAGTCCCCAATCAACATAATGACTAGCACCTACTACAATTGGATATTGAAGAAGCCTATTCCAACTAGGCAAGACCCCAATGATCCTAATGTTAGTTGCAATTTTCTTGGAAGAATTAAGGGATTGCCCGTTTATGTAGGTAGTTTCACGTTTCCTACGGACTTCATAATTGTGGATGATATTAGCACGGCCATAGACCCTAGCTTGTCCCATGTTATTCTAGGAAAACCTTTCATAGAAAGCAGGATGACCTATGACCCTCGTTAGGAGTAGTGCGATTCAAGAATGAGACCGATGACATAGCTTACCAAATGCCGTTTAAGATTGAGAAGTTTTCATCACTCTCTAATGATGAAAAGGAACTTAAGCTGTCGGTCTATTATAGGAATGATGAGGATAGGGAAAAGGTGTTGATTATGTTATGGCTAAGATTTTGGATTCTATAAGGATTGCTTGAGCCTAGGACGGAATATAGGACCGATTGGGAGAGGATGAACTCTTAGAGAAGTGCATTTTAGGGCACTTCTACAACATGGAATCCCCATTAGAAACCGTCAAGAGGCGGTAATGAGAAAGCGTGGGAAGCACGACTATGAGTCTAGCTACAAGACTCTTAAATAAAGAAAAGCGCTTCGTGGGAGGCAACCCATGCTTAATTGTTTGCTTGTTAGTGTCATATATCTTTTATTAATTGTTTATCCTCATGTTTAAATTTGTAAAATGCTTTATTTTGTTTTAACCTCGTCTTAATTGCATATAAAGGTATTTTACATAAGGGATAAGTGTAGGGAGGATTACACGTTTTCAAAAAAGCGTAAACATGAGAATAACAATTAACTAAAAGATATTTATGTTTGTTTGTTCGAGTCAAATGCTTGTATCGAGTCATAATGGATGTTTTGCGAAATTTTCCAGTTCTAAAGATGTAAATTTTCGAAATTTTTCGAGAAAATCATGAGACCGGTTTTGTCGGGATAACTTTGGCGTCGAGATTGCAACTTTGGCGTCGGGAAGGAGTAAAACATCAGATTACTTTTTCTCGTTTTACGAGCTACTTATAAATTTTGGAATTTTCGGTCTTAATTTTCTTAGAAATTCAGTAAACATCCATTCCACAAGCATTATATCCTAGTTTAAATCGAGTCTTATATATATTATTACCGCCGATTTTACTGTGAAGGTTTCGTTTGTTTTCTTCAAGTGTGCGGGTTTAGTTTGTCAAGAAGAAGTTACATAAGATTGGAAGGAGCTTTTCACGCAATAATTCTTCTTGAAAAGGATTTAACCACCACTTTACGGATCTACCGAGCTAATCGGGGAGTATTAGTTTCTTTCGTTTTAATTACCTTCTTTTATCATAACTTTGATACTTTCGGGAACATTGGGGACAATGTTCGGTTTAAGTGTAGGGAGGAAAATAAAGCGGGAACTTTGAAACTATGCTTATCCTTGACTATTTGCTTTGTCCAATTGTGATTGTGTAATAAACCATGAGAAAATGTCGGTTAGGGTAATTTTGGCACCAAATTTAAAATTTTTCATGACATATAGGAGTGGGCCATTAGTCTTAACAAAAGCGTCTCATGGATAGGAAGTTGCATGACTAGCACAAAACCCTTTACCACCCAAATTCCACCAAAATGTGAGGATCGCCCTTAGATTAGTAGGAATTAAAGCATTCATCTTCAATGCTTAGAGTGTGAACCGGTAGTATATTAGATTCTAGAACTTGTTTTGTGATGCATTCGAGATCGCATAAGTGAGGCTACACTTGTGTAGTTAGGAATAACTAAATGATAAGAGGCATTAGGATAACCCTTGTTTGATACGTAATATAATTACTTCTTCCATATCGGTTGAGTAATTCCCCACACCCTTTGCGTTGTACTCATCTTTAGTACACGATACCCTAGTTAACCCCTCGAGCCTATCCTTTTCGCGGTTCTCGTGATGTTTCGGTTTTCGGAATATCAATGAAAACATTGTTTACACCCCCCAAATATACACCCAAATCGCCTTAGCCTACCCCTTATGCACTCACTTTTAGTGCAAATGTTTGTTATCACCCTAAACCCTTAGTTCAATTATCTAGTTGCTTGCATAAGTTGCTAAGTCGAGTCATATCCTTTGTATCTGATTTTGGGACGATTGGGATTCATGGGAAAAGTTAAAGTTTATGAAATGACGGAAGGGCGTTAAATTCAAATTCCCTTTGTTTGCGTAATAATGTACCCCAAGTGTTTTGATCTTTTCAAATCGGGTCAAATTAGTGTTAGAGTAATAAAAACTCAAGTGTAGGGATATGCCTATAAATCCCTAGTATTTTGATGTTATCGTAGAGGATGGTAGAGTAAAAGTGTAAAAAAAAAAAAAAAAAAAAAAAAAAAAAAAAAAAAAAAAAAAAAAAAAAAAAAAAAAAAAAAAAAAAAAAAAAAAAAAAAAAAAAACATACGGGCTACCATCCTACATCTATCCTTTAAATTTATGTTTGTTTATTTGGTTATCTAGAGTTTAGAGTGTCGAGTCTTGGCTTAGCGCCATCTTCATATGCATTTAACATAGAGATTTTGACTTGCCACCACTAAATAGCCTATCCCACCAAACCCTTGTTTCCTACAGTAAGCCTAACATTACAACCCTTTAAAGACCTCTTTGATAGTCTTTCCTAGGTGCTTACGTAAGCGATGGAGGTTTGATCTATTCTCAAGCCTATGGTAATCTATGTACTAGGACCGGTTAATGAGTGTTTATCTTCCATTTCCTATTTGTTATATTTCATATATACACCGAGAGAGATGTGAGTATCCAAACACCCCATGTGAGGTGCTAGTATGTAATTCCGTGCTTGTTATGACTTTCTTGGGGCTTATATGTGTTGTGGACCGTTTTGAATTAATGCTTCATGACCCCAACTTATAAATTAATTGGCTAAAAGCACATTTGCTTGAGGACAAGCAAATAACAAGTGTAGGGATATTTGATAAGGTTTTAAAGGTACCATTTTGAGGGTCGTTTAAGTCCTTATTTGATCACTTTTGTATCCGTTATTGCTTAATATCGTTCCTTTTCACTTTTAGGTCTCTTGAAGGCAAAATCTTTGGAATGGCACTTATTTGGACGAAAAGCGCGAATATATGAAGAAAATGGCCAAAGTCAAAATCGAGACACTCACGATTCTTTGAAATTAGAAAGCGGCGTCGGTGCTAATGGCGGCGCCGTCCCAAAATTTTGTGACGGTTCGAACCCAAAACTCGTATTTTCAAGTGGCGGCGTCCGGTTGTAAAAGAGTAGGCCGTCGCTACTCGGGCGGCCTAGATGCAATCGACGACGTCGTCGAAGGCGAAGAGGGCGGCGTCACGGACATAAGGTGGCGCCGTCGCAAGGTTAACGTGGCCAAGGCGAAACCTAATGGCGGCGACACGGCGTCACGAAACATAAGGTGCGCCGTCGCATATGTAATCTTATATATAGAATCCGAATTTTTCGGTCTTTTGTGGAGAGTCTTTTGGGTGAAAACCTAAAACCGAACCTAAGGTGTCTTGTACGATATTTTAGGGTTTTAAACCCTATCTTACATCAAGATAAGTCTTTACTTCATTAATTCAATTATGTCTTTGATTATTTGTGTGTATGCTTGCATGTTCTCCATGTCCGGCTAATTTATTTGTGTGTTTGCTTAGGAAGTATGAAACTTAATTATTGAATATTGATTGGTTGTTTCTTATCTTAGTTGATTAATGATCTAGTAATGCGATAGGTCATTCGTTGTGTATAATGCTTGATTCATCTTTGTGAACCTTAGAATATAATTACGAGTAGTTGTAGGCTAAACCATCCAAAGAGCGCCTTAGAGTAGGAGTTTATCATCCTAGTGGGTTTGTAGGCGAGACCCTTTGGTAAGTTCAAAGAGTTAGGGAGAAAGCATACCCTACAACTTTAGACACACATGACTAAGAATAAGGCGTGACAACTCAACCATCAATAGGAGATAATTAAGGAGTAGTACAACCTAAGTAAACACATCTTTAAACTATCATACGAGCACACATTAATTAGACATAGACTCCCACAACCTTAGTTTAGATAATTAGATAATAGTAGAGTAATCGGTGAAATACCAACCCCCAAATCCAATACCGAGATTCGTACCTTTCCATTTCATAAAATATAAAAGATAAAAATAATCTTCCTCAACCTTAACCTTAGCGTAGTAACTCCTTACTAGCATTCCTATTCCCAGAGAGCGATATCAATACCGTGGCTTACCCTAATTACTACACTACAGCGATTAGGTTCTTTGCCTAGGGTGTTATAAAACTTGCTCGAAGAAAGGAAGTTTCCTTGACCCCGACGCAGCGTGTGGCGTTATCAAGTTTTGGCGCGCTTGCGGGAATAGAATAGCTAGTTAGTAGTCCACCTCGTTTAGGGTTCTTTGCTTGATTCCTATCAAGTAAATTTTTCTCATTTTAGCTTTCTCTTAGTCTATCCCCTTCTTCGTGACCTTTGTTCGTAATCCCATCACTTTTCATCATGGAAGGTGATAACCCACTACCATTCATCAACCCACCACCAAATGACCCGCCAAGAGCCCGTACTCTTGGTGAATACTCGAGACCAAGCCACCTAGGCTATAGGAACACCATTGAGCTTCCGACCAAGCCCAAACTACGGCCTGCGATCCGACACCATCCGGTTGGTGCAAAGCGGATGTGCATTCCATGGACTTCGTTAGAAGATCCAAATCGACATCGAGGATTTCCTCAAAATCGTCGATTCCATCGACCTTGATGCTACTACTCGGGAGACCACGCGCTGCGTCTCTTCAATTCTCTCTACGGGACCAAGCTAGTAATTGGCTTGGCGACTTCCATGGCTCCATCTCAAGTTGGGATGATCTTACCTCTCGCTTCCTTGCTCAATTTTTCCCACGGGAGAACCACTAAGCTTAGGAATGACATCTTGATGTTCCAACAACGTCAAGGTGAATCTCTCTGAAGCATGGACCCGATTCAAGGACTTACTTCATAAAGTCCTCATCACGGCATTGATCTTTGGCTCCAAGTCCAAATCTTTTATGATCATGTCAACTTCCCACTAAGCGATCCATTGACCAAGCGGCGGTGGAAAACTTAGTGATCTCACGCGGAAGAATCATGGGAAATAATAGAGGACCTCGCCTCTATGACAACGAAAGTTGGGATGACCCCGTGAGCTGCCCAAAACCGTTAAGGCAATCTCCTTGCCTCCTTCCGACCGTGGGATGATCGAACTTGAAGATCAAGTTAAATTCCTCATGAGTTCCTACGAAAATCCTAAGTCTTCACACCATGTGAACAAAGTTTCTTCCTCGTGTGAGCCGTTTGTGATCCTCATAACACGCGCACTAGCACTCGATCCCCGAACATGCTTCCGTTGACTCGCATCCTCGCGTATTAATGGAGCGGGAGGAAGATTCCTACAACACCGGACCTAGGAATTTCAATGAAACCCGTGAGGCATGGAAAAACAAGCCCGACTTCTACTGGGGACAAACCAAAGAATTCACCTCTAATGATTTCTCATGGCCCCCACCTAACGGTCCTAACCAACAAAACGTCGAAGGGATGTTGCAAAACCTAGTTGCATCCCAAGAAACCCAAATGGCTAAGCTCTCGGACCGCTTTAACCATCAACAAGCCGAGATGGATAGGAAAATAGACAACCTTTTGAAAGCCATAACTAATAGTGATAAGAAGGTTAGTGCTATCTCAACTCCGAGCCTTGGTATAGAGATTAAGGATCCAAGCAAGCTAACTAAGCATGTCCAATTCGTCAATACCATCGCCTTAGTTGAACCTAATGAAACAAATGACGAAGAGGACTATACACTTGTGGATGATGAAATACCGAGGAAGTAGATGAAGTAGACATTGACTATTTCAACAAATTTCCTACGGAAGAAGAACTATCTCGCCACCCTCACTTAGTGCGTGACCTCCGTCACATGTATGTTAGGAAAAGTCCTCGAATCAAGTTTGGGAACCCTTGGAATCTTAACATACCATGTGTCATAGGACACCTTTTGTGGCAAAAGCCTACATTGATCGCAAGTCCCCAATCAACATAATGACTAGCACCTACTACAATTGGATATTGAAGAAGCCTATTCCAACTAGGCAAGACCCCAATGATCCTAATGTTAGTTGCAATTTTCTTGGAAGAATTAAGGGATTGCCCGTTTATGTAGGTAGTTTCACGTTTCCTCGGACTTCATAATTGTGGATGATATTAGCACGGCCATAGACCCTAGCTTGTCCCATGTTATTCTAGGAAAACCTTTCATAGAAAGCAGGGATGACCTATGACCCCTCGTTAGGAGTAGTGCGATTCAAGAATGAGACCGATGACATAGCTTACCAAATGCCGTTTAAGATTGAGAAGTTTTCATCACTCTCTAATGATGAAAAGGAACTTAAGCTGTCGGTCTATTATAGGAATGATGAGGATAGGGAAAAGGTGTTGATTATGTTATGGCTAAGATTTTCGGATTCTATAAGGATTGCTTGAGCCTAGGACGGAATATAGGACCGATTGGGAGAGGATGAACTCTTAGAGAAGTGCATTTTAGGGCACTTCTACAACATGGAATCCCCATTAGAAACCGTCAAGAGGCGGTAATGAGAAAGCGTGGGAGCACGACTATGAGTCTAGCTACAAGACTCTTAAATAAAGAAAAGCGCTTCGTGGGAGGCAACCCATGCTTAATTGTTTGCTTGTTAGTGTCATATATCTTTTATTAATTGTTTATCCTCATGTTTAAATTTGTAAAATGCTTTATTTTGTTTTAACCTCGTCTTAATTGCATATAAAGGTATTTTACATAAGGGATAAGTGTAGGGAGGATTACACACGTTTTCAAAAGCGTAAACATGAGAATAACAATTAACTAAAAGATATTTATGTTTGTTTGTTCGAGTCAAATGCTTGTATCGAGTCATAATGGATGTTTTGCGAAATTTTCCGATTCTAAAGATGTAAATTTTCGAATTTTTCGAAAATCATGAGACCGGTTTTGTCGGGATAACTTTGGCGTCGAGATTGCAACTGTGGCGTCGGGAAGGAGTAAAACATCAGTTACTTTTTCTCGTTTTACGAGCTACTTATAAATTTTGGAATTTTCGGTCTTAATTTTCTTAGAAATTACGTAAACATCCATTCCACAAGCATTATATCCTAGTTTAAATCGAGTCTTATATATATTATTACCGCCGATTTTACGCGAAGGTTTCGTTTGTTTTCTTCAAGTGTGCGAGGTTTAGTTTGTCAAGAAGAAGTTACATAAGATTGGAAGGAGCTTTTCACGCAATAATTCTTCTTGAAAAGTTTAACCACCACTTTACGGATCTACCGAGCTAATCGGGGAGTATTAGTTTCTTTCGTTTTAATTACCTTCTTTTATCATAACTTTGATACTTTCGGGAACATTGGGGACAATGTTCGGTTTAAGTGTAGGGAGGAAAATAAAGCGGGAACTTTGAAACTATGCTTATCCTTGACTATTTGCTTTGTCAATTGTGATTGTGTAATAAACCATGAGAAAATGTCGGTTAGGGTAATTTTGGCACCAAATTTAAAATTTTTATGACATATAGGAGTGGGCCATTAGTCTTAACAAAAGCGTCTCATGGATAGGAAGTTGCATGACTAGCACAAAACCCTTTACCACCCAAATTCCACCAAAATGTGAGGATCGCCCTTAGATTAGTAGGAATTAAAGCATTCATCTTCAATGCTTAGAGTGTGAACCGGTAGTATATTAGATTCTAGAACTTGTTTTGTGATGCATTCGAGATCGCAAGTGAGGCTACACTTGTGTAGTTAGGAATAACTAAATGATAAGAGGCATTAGGATAACCCTTGTTTGATACGTAATATAATTACTTCTTCCATATCGGTTGAGTAATTCCCCACACCCTTTGCGTTGTACTCATCTTTAGTACACGATACCCTAGTTAACCCCTCGAGCCTATCCTTTTCGCGGTTCTCGTGATGTTTCGGTTTTCGGAATATCAATGAAAACATTGTTTACACCCCCCAAATATACACCCAAATCGCCTTAGCCTACCCTTATGCACTCACTTTTAGTGCAAATGTTTGTTATCACCCTAAACCCTTAGTTCAATTATCTAGTTGCTTGCATAAGTTGCTAAGTCGAGTCATATCCTTTGTATCTGATTTTGGGACGATTGGGATTCATGGGAAAAGTTAAAGTTTATGAAATGACGGAAGGGGCGTTAAATTCAAATTCCCTTTGTTTGCGTAATAATGTACCCCAAGTGTTTTGATCTTTTCAATTCGGGTCAAATTAGTGTTAGAGTAATAAAAACTCAAGTGTAGGGATATGCCTATAAATCCCTAGTATTTTGATGTTATCGTAGAGGATGGTAGAGTAAAAGTGTATGAAAAAAAAAATCAAAAAAAAAAAAAAAAAAAAAAAGAAAAAAAAAAAAAAAAAAAAAAAAAAAAAAAAAAAAAAAAAAAAAAAAAACGGGCTACCATCCTACATCTATCCTTTAAATTTATGTTTGTTTATTTCAGTTATCTAGAGTTTAGAGTGTCGAGTCTTGGCTTTAGCGCCATTCTTCATATGCATTTAACATAGAGATTTTGACTTGCCACCACTAAATAGCCTATCCCACCAAACCCTTGTTTCCCTACAGTAAGCCTAACATTACAACCCTTTAAAGACCTCTTTGATAGTCTTTCCTAGGTGCTTCGTAAGCGATGGAGGTTTGATCTATTCTCAAGCCTATGGTAATCTATGTACTAGGACCGGTTAATGAGTGTTTATCTTCCATTTCCTATTTGTTATATTTCATATATACACCGAGAGAGATGTGAGTATCCAAACACCCCATGTGAGGTGCTAGTATGTAATTCCGTGCTTGTTATGACTTTTTGGGGCTTATATGTGTTGTGGACCGTTTTGAATTAATGCTTCATGACCCCAACTTATAAATTAATTGGCTAAAAGCACATTTGCTTGAGGACAAGCAAATAACAAGTGTAGGGATATTTGATAAGGTTTTAAAGGTACCATTTTGAGGGTCGTTTAAGTCCTTATTTGATCACTTTTGTATCCGTTATTGCTTAATATCGTTCCTTTTCACTTTTAGGTCTCTTGAAGGCAAAATCTTTGGAATGGCACTTATTTGGACGAAAAAGCGCGAATATATGAAGAAAATGGCCAAAGTCAAAATCGAGACACTCACGATTCTTTGAAATTAGAAAGCGGCGGCGTCGGTGCTAATGGCGGCGCCGTCCCAAGATTTTGTGACGATTCGAACCCAAAACTCGTATTTTCAAGTGGCGGCGTCCGGTTGTAAAAGAGTAGGCCGTCGCTACTCGGGCGGCCTAGATGCAATCGAGACGACGTCGTCGAAAGCGAAGAGGGCGGCGTCACGGACATAAGGTGGCGCCGTCGCAAGGTTAACGTGGCCAAGGCGAAACCCTAATGGCGGCGACACGGCGGCGTCACGAAACATAAGGTGCGCCGTCGCATATGTAATCTTATATATAGAATCCGAATTTTTCGGTCTTTTGTGGAGAGTCTTTTGGGTGAAAACCTAAAACCGAACCTAAGGTGTCTTGTACGAGTATTTTAGGGTTTTAAACCCTATCTTACATCAAGATAAGTCTTTACTTCATTAATTCAATTATGTCTTTGATTATTTGTGTGTATGCTTGCATGTTCTCCATGTCCAAGCTAATTTATTTGTGTGTTTGCTTAGGAAGTATGAAACTTAATTATTGAATATTGATTGGTTGTTTCTTATCTTAGTTGATTAATGATCTAGTAATGCGATAGGTCATTCGTTGTGTATAATGCTTGATTCATCTTTGTGAACCTTAGAATATAATTACGAGTAGTTGTAGGCTAAACCATCCAAAGAGCGCCTTAGAGTAGGAGTTTATCATCCTAGTGGGTTTGTAGGCGAGACCCTTTGGTAAGTTCAAAGAGTTAGGGAGAAAGCATACCTACAACTTTAGACACAAGCGCAACTAAGAATAAGGCGTGACAACTCAACCATCAATAGGAGATAATTAAGGAGTAGTACAACCTAAGTAAACACATCTTTAAACTATCATACGAGCACACATTAATTAGACATAGACTCCCACAACCTTAGTTTAGATAATTAGATAATAGTAGAGTAATCGGTGAAATACCAACCCCAAATCCAATACCGAGATTCGTACCTTTCCATTTCATAAAATATAAAAGATAAAAATAATCTTCCTCAACCTTAACCTTAGCGTAGTAACTCCTTACTAGCATTCCTATTCCCCAGAGAGCGATATCAATACCGTGGCTTACCTAATTACTACACTACAGCGATTAGGTTCCTTGCCTAGGGTGTTATAAAACTTGCTCGAAGAAAGGAAGTTTCCTTGACCCCGAGCGACGGCGTGTGGCGTTATCTGAGGCTCGGCAGATAAGCTTGAAATAGCCGGTAGTTCGGTGACTCTTGTTATACATCTGTGAATGTAGATATCAAACCGACAAATGAGCAGGTGTCATGTGATAAAGTACCATGGCGATCAACATAATGCATACGCTAATGTACCTAAACAAAGCGATCTTATCTGAACATGATTCGATAAATATTCCTTGGTTGGTGAGTCTAATAAATTCAAAACAAATGATATGGTTGATAAAAGGTTTTGATGAACTTTCAAACAAATTATCAAAACTTGAAAACATTGCATTTCTCTTGAAATTGCAATACAAAGAAAGGAGAAAGTTTTCAAACTAAGAAACCATGTAAAAATCCGAATTTCTGAATTTCGTGATTTTTTGAAATGAAACGATTTAAAAGCTCGACTTCAAGCCAAAAACTCGACCATCGACAATTTGAAGAAACATATTTACGGTATGCATGTGAAAAGTAATTTGGTCAAAATGCACAAGACATTGATACTATTATAACAAGAAATAATGAATTTGTCAATTTATGTGGCTAAATTACTAAAGGAAAATGAGACTTTGAAAGCATCACATAGAACTAAGTGACTCTGTCAAAGAAGCTAGAACAAATTCAATGGAACAAAAAAACTCTTTGATAGCAAAATTGATGATCTCAAAGCTCAACTTCAGGAAAAGAGTTTCGCTATTGTTGCCTTAAAGAATGAGCTTAGAAAACCGTAGAGAAAAGTGTGAACACTAAGTTTACAAAACCATCAACCTTTGGGAAGCCGGTTTCTCATCCACTATAGACCGGTGCATTTGTTAGGCGACTATTACATTTATATCCGAAAGAACAAAATCTTTAAAGACAAGGCTTGCCTCCCGGGTTGATGCGATACAAGTTTTGTCAAAACCGGTCACTTCACAGAGTTACCTAAGAATAATGCTTCTAGCTCAGTTAAACCTCAACAAGTAGCTACTTCACTCCTGACACCTCTAGGAATAGTTCAAAAACAGTGTCAAAACCAAGCATTAAAACCCAGAATTTATATGATATGAATGACTTGTGGAAGAACTATTATATAGAAGAAGCTAGGAAAAAGGCACATATTCAAAAAGATGGAATTTTAGGTGCAAGACCTAGGGTGATGCATTCCACGAGATTTCAAGGCACAGCTAGTAGTTGTAAACCATTACCTAGTAACACTCAAAAGACTAGGGGTTGGCTTGCATCTAAGAGTAGTTATATGAAGAAGAATGCTAAGCATGTAGAAAATGAAACTAGAAATTCTGAGTCTTTTCGAATAAGAAACATTTTCCTAATTCACATGCTAAGGTACAATCATAAGGCTACTAACATGGCTAAGGTTCAACATGTTATGAAGCAAAACAAACCTAAAACTTAGCATAGATGGATCCCAATTGCTAAATATTTGGAGTCTAGGAATAACGATAAGTCTTCCCTTTGTGCATAAGAATATCAACAATCCTAGACCTTGCCATAAGTGGATCTTATGCGGTAGAATGTTTAAGGATGTTGGACTTAGGTGGATACCTACGGAAAAATTTGTTTACCGATGGCAAAATCAAGGTTGACCGTGAAACCCCAAAGGGTTTGGATACTAATGTCACTAACCAATATATATGCAATCAAGCTAGTAATGTTAGTGCGGGTAGTCCTTACTCGATTCTGAGATACTTGATCCTTCAATACATGGGTGGCTTAAAGTATGGATAACAAAGGATTTATATCTCATAACTCACGGGTTCAAGTAACTCAACCTTGATATTAAATCGGCAATGACGTCTGTTCGCCGATTCGGGCCTCGTACTTCATCATTATGGCGTACGCATACTTGATGCGCTTTATCTTGAGAAGAAGAAATATTCATGTATATGACCATTCTCATCGACATTCTTCATCAACAAGCTTCATGTTTTCCTATGCTCATTCAATCCTCAGTGGATCTCGTTCATTGGTGTATACTCTTATTCACTTGTTCGAATCAAAAATGGCAACCGGATGCAATTTTTGAGGGAGAAAAGTGAATATACTACATGTTGATGGATGCTTGAATTATGGTCATCGACTCTCCAATGCCTAATGTTTCACTTACTAAGGATAGCGGGATTTATTATTTATTTGGGATTCATTGTTTTAAATTATGTTTGATGAGTACTTCCAACCTCCAGCGAATGTTGTTCATCCAGTTCTGGAGCTCCTTCTCCGGTTCCTAGCGACTCAGTTGGTTCTCCATCTAAGAAGTATAACTCGGACTACTAGAAACCCAATCTCGATTATTCCTCGGCGTTGATACGCGACTATCGTAATATTGCGGTTGCACTATTGAATAATGATCCGCTCTTTGGTATTCCTTTGCCAAATCTTCATGGATTATTGTTCATGAATAATGATCCACTCTTTGGTATTCCTTTGCCAAATCTTCACGGATTATTGTTCCTCTCAATGTGCGCTATAAATCAACCACATGAGCGATAAGGAAAATGACTACCTCATCCGCTCGAAAACATTATTGGTGAATCTTTCGGATCGGTCTCTACATGTATACTTAGGAAGAATGCATTGATGTTGAGGAATCATTTGTTAGGTTCATTGGTGGGTCTATGTACACCCGATTGTATATTTATTCACGTGTTGGACATTTGACACAAGTTGATTACTTGAGTTAATCATTTATCACTTATTTGAGATTGAAGTTGACTTTCACAAAGGCGTGTTCTTATTTGATAACACTCGGGCTTAAGAATTTGAGTTGAAGACTTGGTTTATCTAGTTACCGGTGATCGGGGTGGATGGTTATAAACCAAGCGATGTGGATAATCTCAAGAGGTGTTAATGTCTCATACTTTGTTTGAGTAGTGAGTACTTAGAGATTTGCTTGAAGCATAGATTCTCGACACCGTTCTTCCATCATTAAGTACAAGCTTAAGATACAAATGTAGGGAATTCGACTTGAGTTTCAAGTTTGGTATATCAAGTTTTCTTCATTAGTGATCACTTCAAATTGTCTACATATGAGTTGATAAACATAGTCGAGAGAGATTTACTGTAGTGATTGATTCTCGCGAGATTGATTGAGCTAATTGTTTGTTCTTCTCTATTTCAAGAGTATTTGGCATGTATAATGTGTTCTTTGATTCTAAGGTATCAAAACCGGCAAGGGGAAGGAGATATACATCTAAACACACAGCAGTACGTGATGAACTTAATAATTCTTCTCTATTGAAGTAATCCGGGAAGACAAATGTCATAACCGGAGAAACTCGGTGTTTAACTCGTAGCCTTTGGTGTGTTATTCCAACTATTTGGGGAAGATTTTATTATTCCAACTATTTGGGGAAGGATATATTATTCCAACTATTTGGGGGAAGGATGCATTATTCCAACCAATTGGGGAAGTGGTCTCTGGATACTTTTGGTATGTGTTAACTTTCGACTTTCGATGGGAAGAAATATGAGAAGAATATGTGGGCGTGAGATGATATTGCTTTTGACATCTTATATGACTTATGGTAGTGCTTCGGTTATTGCTTCATGTACACAATGCAATGATGATTCGATGAGATCGCAACCATCGAGGAGAGATATGTGTACATCGGGGATGCACAAAATGTTCACTTGATCGAGCTAATTCGGTTATACGGAGTTGACATCCGTAGATATGATTAGTGACTCAACATGTTACATAGATGTCATCATCTCTACTCTTGTTGGGTACATGTGTACATTATGGGCTAATTGGTTATATGTTGATAAGCGGAATGCATTTGGTAAAATGAAGATGTTGATATATTGTTCTCGAATAGACAATTGCTCAAACTCGAAGAGTAATGTGTACATCGAGGGCCTTGCACAGGATCATGTGATCGGGCTTAATCATTTATTTCGGGTTTGATAACCATGAAATGATCCGTGTTAACTTGTTACTTCGTTGTTATCGTCTTCTTGGGTTCTTGAGCTTCATATAATTAATTGTTTTCTTCACTTCTTCTTCTTGAGTGAAATGGTATTTTTCGAGGATTGTCGGTTTAGGGGAAGCGCAAAGATTCACTTTTGAAGGTTAAAGTTCTTACGACGATTCAAGAGCCTCGAATGCTTTGGTGGTGAAAGTTTAAGAGATGGCGACTTCTATCTTCTACAAAGTCTTTGAATGATTTCCTTTTCTCGGTACTCGTATCATCATCCTCTTAAACTATTTCTCTATCTTTGTAAATAGTTTTCAAAAACCATAATACAAATATATATATATATATATATATATAAAATAAAAATAATAAAAAAACCCTAAAAATCGGAAAATTTGAAAAATACCAAAAATATTGTTCTTCAAAGACATGTCTTACGGTATCGATAACATCTACGGTCTTAGAAATGTCATTCAATAATGGCGGGACCATAGATGAAGTTCGAGTAGGAGGTGTAAATATTTCTTTTCAAAACATGTCTCAAAATATGGCTTTCATTTATTTGATTGTAACCCGTGCTTAAACTATGGTTTGCTATTATTTGAGATAGCAACTCGTTTTTAAAGAAAGGAAAGTCTTTGCGCTAAACCAAATTTTCATAAATTTCGGTGCACTTATCCTAAAACAAAATGAGGAAAGTATGTCAGAAGGATCTTTGTTCCTACTCGAATATTTTTCGTCTAAAATTCTTAGAAAAATATTTGTTTTAACTAAATGGTGGTAAATGAGTTGCTTGAAAATCAATCAATTATCAAGTTTTCATAAATTTGCAAAACCCAATCAATGACTTGACTTGTTTAAAACTTTTCATATAAAGAGTCATTGATTGAAGGAGAATATTTTCAAATTTATATCATCTAACGAGCTTATATAATCATCCCGTGCTTAAGCGGAAAGATGTTTACCTATGTTGAAGGACTAGTAATCTAGGATATGATTGTTAGGATTAGATGACTATAGTTTGATAAACATATTTCCCATGCTTTAAATGATCGATTGATATGTTGGATTGACTTGTATTAGTCGATTGTTGTATGGGTGATGTCGACCACCATATATCGTATGTATGTTCACTAACATACTGCAGATATCACGGTATAAAAGAATGTTCGATCGGATCCACAAATAAGATGATTGGATGCAGAAAGGAAAGGGCAATTATTTCTGGGTCGACAAAAGAAAAGCGGAGCTTAATTGCATCTCTCATGGATAGTTGACACGATAGATGCAACTTTGAGGTCTCCTTGCATCGACATATGATTTTTCTTGAGCCTTACGGCAACAACAAGCAACTCAACCACCTAACGTAACTTTTGCGGGACATAGTGAATAATACCATTTTTTCAACAAATTTGATAAATATTGTTTTGAAAATGGAAAATATTTGTTTGAAAATAAATTGGATTAAATTTTGAAATCAACGGACTTAATTTTGATAAAATATAAGTCACTCAATCTCTGAATATGGTCATTGATTGAGGGAGAGTGATTTCAAATAAAATATTTTCAAGCGATATTTCATCTATCAAGTCTGTTTGTACAAAACAAGTGGTGATCTAAAGATTTAATGTTATGTCATGGTATGATTTTCTTTGAAACTCAAAGATCTTTCAAAATGAAATTATTTTTTTATTTTACTTAAAGATCTCTTAAAACTATCATACGACACTAACAATCTTTAATGTCTAAAATTGATCCATATCTTTCATTTTCAAAATTAAATCTTGCCACGTTTTCCCAAAATTTTCTAAATGATTTAAATCAATTGGGATCACAAATCTCAATTGGTTTGAAATTTTGATCGGGGAGAGATCGTGATTTAAATCTCAATTGGTTTTAAAGGGTGATTGTTTCAAAGCACTCATTTCTTCATGTGCCATACGATTTCAAATACATAATGCACATGATTGAGGAGGAACATTTAACCAAAAACGAGAGAGAATTTAAACCGAGCACAAGTTCTCCCATGTTTTCTAAACGTATTAAATCACTTGGGATCCAAAATCTCAAAGGGTTTGATATTTTTGATCGGGGAGAATTGTGATTTAATTATGAAATCGATAAATAATGATCGATTTGATTCAAATGTGATTTGCTCTCCCGTATGTGCTAAAGCGCTTTCGAATCTCGAAGCACATATTGAGGGGAGCATTACAAAGAAAATAAACTTTCAAGGTACAATGATTTTCATGTTTCAACATAAGTACCTTGATTGATTTTCTAATGGTTTCTATTGGCAATCGTGGAAGTACTTCAAAACCTCTTTCCTCATGTGTAAAATGATTTCAAATAACCAATGCACATTTTGAGGAGGAGAATTTACCAAGAAAATCAAATGGATTTTCACGGAAATTGAGATCAAAGAAATTTTTCAAAGACCTCTTGCCTCCATGTGCTAAACAATTTCAAAATCATATGAGCACATGTTGAGGGGCATTTCTAAATGATCAAAACAATTAAGGTACAAAATGCTTTGATATTATATCACAAGTACCTTGATTGATTTTCAAATGATTTTCAATTGGTTTCAAGAAGGAAAGAACAATACCAAAAGACCGACCAATTTACTTTATGCATGGTGATATAAGGATGGTTAGGTTAGGTATTTGTTCTCACGGTCCGGCAAAGTAGGAGGGATCTACCGGGGACATCCACTAGATAGTGTAGAAGTCCTTGGGTATGATGAAAAAGGAGAAAAATGAGAATACGGGAAGAGTGCGGATGAGGAGCTAGTCTTGGAATAAACCTAACAAGGTTCTAGTTATGAAGTTGCGGTAAGCACTAAAGGGTTGAAGAATGAAAAAGAATTGAATGTGAAAAGGGTGACAAGAAATAGCCTCTATTTTCAACCTTAGGCGAGAACCGGGTTCAATACATATGCTCTTGGTGTCTACTAAGGTAACACTTGGTATTGAAGACAAGACATCATGGACCCGAGTGGCCTTGCACTAAACTTCCCAAGCTACTCAAGTTCCTCTTAAAGGGCTTGTTTCATTCTCACGGGAACCTACATAATCTATCATTGTCTCTTAGAGATTGTTGATATTGAAAAGAGACCCTCTCCATAGTCTCGGCATAGGAAACCAAAATGCACAATTGAGTCTAGAGCGAGATCATTCACAAAATCTCATTAGGACACAAAATTAATGAAAAGTTCTTTGTTTCACACAATGTGGAAAGTAAGAATATATTAAGAGTCCTCGCATTATCATTGTGATATTTGCGGAACATCCGAGTTATATGTCAAACATTCACAATGAAGATGGAAATCCTTCAGAGCCAACATCAAACAAGCTCTTGGTGGGTGACATGTGAGATCTTTCAAAGATCAAGCTTGTGACAAGCGGATAGAAACAATGGGGCGATTCATTCTTGAATCAACCTTGGTCGAGAAATGAATTGGCGAATTCTTTTGGAAAAACCGTTTGATGTGCAAATCTCTTCTTTTCTCTAGCACATCGAATGTGTACTCTTTTCAAATACAAAAGTATTTTGATTGAAAATTGATCTTTCTCATAAAACCTTCGTCGTATTGCAAAACTCTTTCTTACAAGCAATCGCGATTGTTTTCAAATCAATTTTCATCAATCGGTGAATCTCGATTCATTTGGTTCACTCGCTCCGTGTTGTCTACTTTGGGACGCTCGGTTTGAAGCGGCTAGATCAAGTTGCGAAACCACATCAAGGAGATTCTTGAAATTCTACGATCACGGGAAGTATTTATATTGATCAGCGGGGAACCGTGGTTCTTGCAACTATATTCAGCAGTGAACAAAGACACTTTCGTGTGTTTTAGTGCTAGCTTGTTGTTTGCGGGAACATTGGATGATTGCGGTGATCGTTATTGAGAAATCAATTCCAACCGCATGCTCGCTGACTTACACCAATATAATTGAAGAAAATCATGACAATCAAAGACATGCAAAGATTCTTCCGCTACTCGATGAAAAGATGTCATGATCGAAAAGTGTGAGCATGTCGGTCCAAAAGTCACAACACATATTGGCGATACAACAAAGGATGAGTCGAGATTTGTTGTGGTTGATGATCTCAATGAAAGCTCGAAGATCATCAAGGCGGGGATCGATTAAAGACCTCCCTTGAAAGTACAAAGCGATCGGACATTGAAGTATCACTACTAAAGTACAAGATTACGGGATTGAAGAATTGAAGTCTCGAGCTCGAGCATGAAGATAAAGATAGAATGCTAGGATACAAAATGTATTTCATAGGGTGACCTCCGTTAGGGAGATTGTTAGGATTTAGAAAATCCATGTTGAAGAGTCGGTCACCCCAACTCTAGTCTAGCATATGTTAGCTCGTAGACATTACGTTATTTACTAGTTATTTTAGTTAGTTATTTAGTTTAGTGCAACACCGTGGAGGACGGACGGTCTTTACCAGCTGTATGCACGATCCACGATCCGAAGGAGGACGTTTAGTATGTAACTATAAATACCCTCTACCTCTAAGGTATAGGGTTGGACCTTTCTTTCAATCTAACCTTTCTTTCTTTTGTTTACTTTCTCTAGAAAGGATCCCATCCTCCGGTTTCTCTCTCAAAACTCTATCTTATTGAGCCATATTATTGTGTGTTGGTGTGTTTGTGAAAACCAATATCTAACAACTTGACCCAAGTCCAAGCCAAAACTAGTCCATGAGTCTTCACGGTGATCGGGTCAAGATTGCATGCATATCGGGTATGATTATTCAAGTATCAAATACATTCTACGTATACTCGTGTTTCTAGTGTATGCCCCTATAGGCTCACACACCTTTAGCCGTTCGTGTGTTTACAACTCCATAAACCAACAGCTCCCACTTGGGAGTTTGTGTGTCGAATGGCACACAAAACTAACAACGGAACGCCTAGCAAACACTTTCACTCGCTTTTTGACTAAAGTGTATGAGAGAATAGTTTCGTAAAAGTTTCTCAATAGCATGGTCATTCAATGTATTGCTTTAATCATCCTTTGTTATAGATACCGTTAAATCATGGATATGGAACTTAAATCATTCCATATAGTTTAACCATTTAGAATCTCATTATAGATTTTAATTCGGATATACCAAATGTAATCAAGAATCATCTTGCATTACCCTTTGGTCAGCAACAGATTATCGATTAAATGCGGAGGCGCGGTATCTTCTGCACATATCAAGTGGAGTAACAAATCCTTTATTGACTACAAGTGTTGTGGATCTTTGCTTCACATCACTCAAAATATACCCTTTATAACTACCTTATTGAGATAGCGTTTTGCGTACACTTACAAAAAATGATATCCCATATGAGAACTTGCATTGCATCGAGTCTAAGGACGAAGATAACAAACCATTTTCAATATTTTACTTATGACAAGGATCCAAAAGTAAATGTTTGAAAGTTGGGGAATCCAATATGCATCTCTAGTGAATACATATAAGTTTGGCGGGAACAATCCAAATACTCATAAGAATATAACCAACACTCACATTTGCCTTACATAACAATATTCCCATATTTTTAACCGACAATGAACATATTTAGAATAATAATAAAATAATTCAAGGATTAAACATGCAAATATAGAATAACAATTATTATATGAATGAATAACAAATACCAAGTATCTTTATTAATCATAAAGTAAAATTGTCTTTCAATCCCAATTATCAAATACTAAGCAGATATGCATGAAACTCGTTTAGTAAGTTGAAGTCTAATATTTCCAACATTCTCAACCTTTCTTTTACAAGAAAAACTAAATAGTCATCTGAGTAAACTTTAAATACTTGTTTCAAATTTCACTTATAGTGAGGATTTAAAATATAAGATGAGTGTCTATCTCATATGCTCATACTATTGCAAGAGTTATAATATGGAGATGTCGTCTTACCTTGCATGAGGTATTAGAGTCAACGACATCTTGTGATCATCTTTATAGTTTCTAAAAGTGTAAAGTATTCTCATTCCTTAATGTGTAACGCAACAATGCTCTATGTTGGGCATAGCTAGTTAGCAGATTTATCATAAATGATAAAATCCTACTACAACTAGTATAAATAATCATCTAGCATCATTTGTACTTATACAACACTATGCTTTATAATTCGTAGATATTTATAAAAACAATAATCTAAACACTCTCAATTAGATATTGTTGTTGTCAGCTCATTTTGTTCTTGTACAAAAGCAACAACTAGTCTTATACATAATATAATATATACATGATAAACCCTTAGTTTAAAAACACAAGGTTTCCATCCATGTAAATTATTCCAAGTGAAATATACTATTTTAAGGCTTGCTCAAATGATATATTGCATTTGTGTCGGACTTAATTTTCGCATTTGTTTATTCA
This sequence comes from Chrysanthemum lavandulifolium, assembly GCA_022545495.1. Classification (NCBI taxonomy): domain Eukaryota; kingdom Viridiplantae; phylum Streptophyta; class Magnoliopsida; order Asterales; family Asteraceae; genus Chrysanthemum; species Chrysanthemum lavandulifolium. The sequence continues at coordinate 144,587,410 of CM040239.1, forward strand.
GATAAACATTTATTTAAAGGTTGTTTGTTTTATTCCTAAATTCCAAGTGAAATTTCATTCCAAGCTTAAGGATCAATATCTAGCTTAAATAGAATGATATCTTCAACATGTAAATTTTAAGAAAAACACAATGCTCCCACTCGATGTCAAATGTACTCGAGAGATATCTTAATTCAATCGAGAATCATATTGTAATTAAATTCAAGATCTCGATTCATAACCCTTTTGATTACGCGTCCTCAAAAGGTAATCATAAAGAAAGAGTTATAAAATCTTAATTGTCATATTCCATACAAGAAATCATGTATGACAATTAATTATCTTTATATAATTAATGCGTGTATATATAAGAAAATTTAATCACAGTTAATTGCTTAAGTATAATTAAAACTTCTTATAAAATGCCATGCATTAATATGTATAAATTTTGTCCTTGTGAGTCTTTCTTGAAAAAACTCATTCCAACCTCATGGGTTAGCTGTTAAGCGAAATAACAATCAAGCTCAAAACTCGATTTGCCTTTTAAGGCTGCATCTTATTATTCATAGTTCTAAAACATTTATCAGTTCAAGATGTGATAATATATTTTAGTAGTTAGGCGATTTACAATAATCTTAACTTATATCCCTCGACATTGATATTAAATATCACACAAGTGATGAGGCATCCTTCGGATTTATGAATAAGAGTAATCTGTTAGCCTTGATAATATTTAATAGAAGTGATGGTCATTCACGTTTAGGAACTTTGTAACGTGTGTTAGATATCGTGATAGAATAGTCAGCGGGCTCGTGGATTGGGCTAAGCTAAATGGCTAATAGTTATGTTAAGCTAGCCTTTGTAAGTTATTGTAATCCAATCAATCCAACCCCAAGCCCAAGCCAAGCCCATAGGGGTTTATCTTGTAGTATAAATACCCTCAAATGGTCATTTGAGGGGTGTGTAAGTGTGTGTGTGTGTGTGTTTTCTTTTGATATAAAGTTCTTCTTTTCATCTTTTTTCTCTCTACATACGCATAACATATATCATCATCAAGTCACCATCTTTCTTCATCTCTTTCGCATAAGTGTTTGTGTTTTGTTTCGTGTGTTTGTGGTTTACGTGGTATACTTGCGTGGTAAGCTTGGTAAAGTGATAAGGTTGATATATTTAAGGTCCTACAATTGGTATCAATCGCCTAACAATGGTTTAGGAGTGTTTGTGTTACGTTTTTGGTTAAAGCTTTTCAAAAGTTGCGTTTTTACATAAACGTGGGCTTTTTGTCTTAAAGTTTTGATTTTACGTGTTTTTAAGGTTAAAGTTGTAGACTTTATTGATCTTTAAGTGTTTTGGAAGAAGTTTGTGCAAAAGAAATCATTTGGAAGCGTGTTTTGGGTGAAAAGTAGTGTTTTGCAAAATGCGGGCATTTTCTGGCGTAAAAACAAGTACGAAAAGTCAAAACCCTATTTTTACGCATAAGAAAAGTCAAAACCCTAATCCTACGCGTAAGGGTCTTACGCGTAAAAGTTTTTTTCTACGCATAAGCTTTTGGTGAAGAATCTTCGTGCAACAACGGTTACTCGGTGCTTCCTCACTTGGATAAGTTTGTGGAACACTTGACTTGTGGATATCTTTTACACTTGGGCGAGTGTAAAGGATTTTGGTTTTAAACCTAAAGTTTACGCATAAGCATAAAAGCTTACGAGTAACACTCTACGCATAAGTTAATTCTTACGCGTGGGTTTCTACTTGATAAGCATTTAAGTTAAACGCATAAGCTTACGCTTAAGCCTAAAGGTTCGCGTAAGATAGAGTTTACGCATAAGGAATCCTACGCATAAGCTTCATCCTCGCATAAGAATCCTCGCCTAAATCCTACGCTAAGCAAATCCTACGCATAAGCACCAATTCCTCGCCTAAGAACAAGGTTTCTGAGTAAGATTTTGAGCAAAACTTCAAGCGGCCATAACTTTTGAACCGTAACTCCGTTTTCAGCGTTCTACCCATCAAAGCGACCGTGAGCGAGGAGATTGACACGCCGCGAATAAATTTGGGTCAACCTTGAGTCCTAAAAGCGCTCGAGCGAAGTTATTGAGGTTTTAAGTTTTAGACCAAATTTTCACTACAACAACCGAGCTTAATCTTCATCAAACACAACTCCTTTATCGTTGAATCGATCCTACATCAACTTTATCATCAATTACCTTCATCAATGGCTACTCAACAAGACATTCATGCGGCGGTGCGAAAACCGTCCTCTATCTTTGGAAAAAGGTGGATATCTTCAATGGACAAGTCGTATGCTCCGCTACATCAAGACCAAACCTAATGGAAAACTCATGATTCAATCCATTACGAATGGACCCTTCAAGCCTCGACCGGTCAAGACCACAAATCGATGCAACACCTCCGTCCCACCATCTTTTCGTGTTCAAAATGAATCGAGAATACACGGACGAGGATAACAAGCAGTTGAAGCGGATGACATGGCAATACACATTGTCCAAGCGGGTTTACCGAGAGACATCTTTCTTCTTGTGTGGACGGTTGTGAAGCTGCTACGATATGTGGGAGCGTGTTAGGCGGCTTTGTTATGGAGCGAAATTGGTCAACAAGACACGGAGAACAAGCGCTAAGCGAATGGGAGAGGTTTACATCAACTCCAGGAGAATCCATTGAATCCTACTATGGAAGGTTTGCACTTTAATGAATGAGCTTATCGAAACAAGTTGGCACCCGAACTATCGTGAGTAACATCAAATTTCTCAACAATCTTCGGAAGAATGGGGCGATATGTCACTATTGTCAACCAAACAAAGGACTTACATCGGTGAACTTTGATCAACTCAACGATTTTACGAAACAAAACCAAGTGAAGTCAATGAAGTTAGGAAAGAAAGATTGGCAAAGAATCATGATCCCTTGGCACTAATTGCAAAGACTCAACTCGGTGAACTACACAACAACAAGCTTCATCATCTTCCACTAACAACAACTTGCGACAATACATTCCACAACCACAAGTTGTTATCCTCAACAACAATTCTACCCACAAGAACAACAAGTCATTCAACAACAACAATATCCACAATACCGGGAACAAGGAATCACGATCTTGGCGAACAAGAACAAGCTTTGTCAAATGCATTTGCTTTTTGACTAAAGCATTGAGGTCGCTATTCCACACCAACTAACAACAACCAAAGTTTCATCAAACACTACATAGCAGGCAAATTGCACGGTAGGGTGTGAATATGGGTCATCAAGGACAAATGGTTGGAGTTATTGGGAATCAACGAGGATATCTCTTGGATTTCACATGGGTGTCAGCGGTTCCGTATCGGGGTGTCAGTTGGGTCGAATGTTGGAAATCGGATGGGGCGAATGTTGGGAATAAGCGATGGGTAATCGAATGGGAATGTTGCGACTCGATCGTTGGGAATTATGGAAATGTGAATCGGGGTAATCGGGTTACGTGTTACAAGCTGTCAAGGAGTGGGTCACATGGCAAGGAATTGTCCTACTAAGCGAAAAAGAAAAATCTTGCGTATCTTTAAAGCTATCTTTGTTAGTACAAAAGTCGAAGCGGGGTTGCGGTTGAGTCTTGAGGAAAATGATTTTTGCTATTATGGATGATTTGGAAGACCTAGAGGACATCAATGCAAGCTGCATCTTCATGGCAAATCTTGAGGAAGCTAAGTATGACCTTGAGTCGGCGCGCCTCACATCTATGGCGCCAATGCGATGTCGAGGTACCAATCATTGATCCATGCTATAACAATGTCATATTTGATGTGTTTACTCATGACGAACGACATTACGTGACATCGGCACCTACTTATGATACATACGGACAATCGAGTTGTAGCAATACTAACTCGAAACTCGGATGTGGATCCTAGTGGAGGTGTGTGACACAAAATCTGAGGCGATGAGGAAACACGTGCCTTATTTGAAACATTAATCAATAAGCGTGGCATTGAAATTGAGAAAGTTAAAAGGTCAATCGCGATGTTAAGGCGCGAATGATAAATTGACCGTTGAGCTTGAGAGGTACAAGGAGAATGCAAAAGCCTTTGAATTTCACAAAAACAAAGAGTCAGAATTAGAAATTGGTTATCGAGATTCCGTTTTAAGAGAACAACAATTGCAAATCAAGTATAACACGCTTGATGTTAATTTGAATTTGAAAATAAAATCTTTAAACAAGGAAATTTCTGATCTTAAAAACCAACTTTCTAAACAACAAGCAACTTATTACGATCTTGAAAAGAGAAGAAAGCAGTTGATTCTTGATTTTTCAAAGCGTGAAGATTCTCTTCTTGATGAAATTCTTGATAAAAATGAAAAAATCAAAAATTGGAAAATTTGCTTGTTACAACGGGTCATTCACCAAATCAACCAATATACTAATTAATCAAACGAATCCGTATTTTCATACAACACAAAAATGGCTCTTGGTAACACACCTCCTTGTTTCCTCAAGAAAGCTCGGAAAGAGCAGAATGTTTTGAACAATGGAAAAGCTTTGCATGAACCCATAATTGTTCGTGATTCTCTTGAAACATTAGAACTATCGGCGAGTAGATCAAAAATGAAACAAAAGAATCCGAAATAAAACCAATCGACTATAACAAATGGAACAAAATTAATGGAATTACTTTTGTTTCACAAAAGAAAAGTCAAAGTTTTCCATCACACCCAGTGTTTCAAACAAAGTCAACAGAGTTTCAAAACCGGTTTCAAAACGGTTTCAACTCCTGTAGTTGTCTCACAATCTCATTTCAAAATGGAACAAATGTCTTCAAACAATCCTTTTAACACAAGTGATGCTAGAAGCATTTTAGATGACGTTAAAACTAGAATTGGGAGACTTCAAGAGACCGTTAAATCTAAAACCAATATTACAACTAACATCGGTTTTCTAGTTTTGATGATGAAAATAAAAGTTTTTGAAACTCAAATTGCCCTCAATTTGAATAACATCAATTCAAGGGTAATTCATTTTGAACAAGCATTTTGAAAAAAGCAGTTGACTTTGTCAAGGACCATAAATCCACAGTAAAGAAAGCTAATGAAAGTGTTGAACACATCAAAGTTTTGGAAAATTTAAATGATTCTCTCTTGAAGATGTTACGTGTCCGATATTATGTCCATTGTTTTACAAACATATTACATTGAAGATCATGAAAGACTCGATCTCGAGACCTCGAAATTGTTTCAAAATATGAAAAAGCTCTTGAAAAACTTGAAAAGAAAATGTCTCATATTTTAAACAACTTGATGATCAAAAAGCGAGGAATGCAAGTATGACAAATTGTCGTATGGCGTGCCTATAATGACATGAAAGAGAAAAATGATCTTTTGAGGGCTCAGTTGGAATGTCTAAAAAGAAAGGCTGTGGATGCAAAACCATTGACTGAGGAGAAAGCAAATGTTCCCAAACCGGTTTTCAAACCAAAAATGTCTGTTTGTCTGCCTCCTCCAAAAGTCAATGAGAAAAATGATTTGTCAAAACCAGTCACTCCACCTGCCTTGCCTAAGCAAAAAGAAAAAATTGTTGAAAATAAAAAAGCGGTTATCGAGAAACCAAAAGTTTTAGCACCTGGCCTTTTTAAGATGAGTACCACTAATGCTTCTGCCTCCACATCTAAAACATATGGAACAAACGACATAAGTTTAAACAAGCACTCTAAAGAGACTAGTAAAGCTGAAACCACTTCTCTAGATAAAAAAGTGAATCCTAATGAGTGTGCCTTACCTTCTACAGGACTAGAAAGCACCTCTAGGAGCAAGCGAGACTAAAGCCTAAGAGCAATACAAGGAACAATAGAGTCTCGCATGCCTCTAAGAGTAGTAGCTTGAATAAAGAGAAGAAAGTAGAAGAACACCCTAGGAATTTACCGCTTTGTAATAAGAAAGACATTTCATCTGAATGTCTTGAACCTATGAAACTTGCTAAGTTTAATGAATGTGTTGATTCTCTTTGTGTAACTTGCAAGAAATCTTTAACTAATGTTCATGATGATTGTGTTTCTAAGAATGAGATTGTTAAGCACATTCGGAAGAACGTTCCAAAAGAACTTATGCTAAACCTCTAGGAAGACTAGTTGCAAGATTTAGGTCTTACACTCTTGATAGGAAGCATAGTGTTTACTTTAGGGATGATATTTGGAAACCAACGGGTAGAACTTTCACACTCGAGAATGGTAGAATGAGTGATGAACTGTCTTCCCGATGAATAACTTCTATGAGTGTGATCGAGTTTTACCTCTAACCCAAAGGAACCAAAATCAAAAGCGGTTTCCAAAATCTTCTTCTTACATTCTTGGCGGGTTATCGAAATATGTCTTTGGATCGTCGACTCGGGTTGCTCCAAGCACATGACCGAGAATCTGAAGCTGTGATCAATTTCGTCGGAAATTCATGGGAACCGTCGCTTTGGAAATGATCATGTAGCGACTATCATGGGTTATGGAGATCTACCTTTTGGAAATTATTTGATCACTCGGGTTTACTATGTCGAAGGGTTGGGACACAATTTGTTTCGATCAGGCGATTACGTGATGCGATTTAGAGGTTGCTTTTAGGAAAAATGCTTGCTTCGTTAGAAACTTGGATGGCGATCTCTTAGCGGGAATCGTGATACAAACTTGTATGCTATCGACATTAACCAAATGGCCTCTTCATCACCAATATGTCTTATGACACGAGCATACGGAACAAAGTCACGGTTGTGGCATAGAAGATTATCCATCTCAATTTCGACACCATCAACAAAGCGGCCAAAGACAACATCGTCAACGGACTTCCAAAGTTCAAATACACCAAGGATCACCTATGTCCATCATGCGAACAAGGAAAAAGCAAAAGAGCATCATATAAACCCAAACCCGTACCTAGTTCGGAAGCAAGGTTGCATATGTTGCACATGGACTTATGTGGCCCAATGAGAGTTGAAAGCATTAATGGGAAAAAGTATATTCTTGTTATCGTTGATGACTATTCAAGATATACATGGGTTAAGTTTCTGAGGTCAAAAGACGAAGCACCAGGCATCATCATCACCTTCACGAAGCGTATTCAAGTACTTCTTCAAGCTCCGATAAGGGTAGTAAGAGCAGACAACGACACGAATTTACTAATCGGGAGTTAAGAGCTTATTTTGAAGATGTTGGAATCACTCATCGGACATCGGTTGTTAGAACTCCACGTGAGAATGGGGTAGTTGAAAGAAGAAATCGAACTCTTGTGGAAGCTGCTGCGCACAATGCTAATTTATTCTAGTGCACCGTTATTTCTATGGGTGATGTTGTTGCCCTTTGCTTGTTTCACTCGAACCGATCCTAATCCATCCAAGATTCAATAAAACCCCATATGAGCTAGTGAACAACGAAAACACGATATCTCTTACCTTCACGTGTTTGGCGCTTTGTGCTATCCAACGAGCGACGAGAGAAGATCTAGGAAAAGCGAAAGCTAAAGGTGATATTGGAATCTTCATTGGATACTCGAGAAAACTCGAGGGCATTCGGGGTGTATAACGGAAGAACTAGGAAGATAATGGAGCGATGAATGTGAATTTTGACGAACTTTCACAAATGGCTTACGAGAGACTCGCTCTAGAGCGCTTAAACCGATGGCTTCTAATCAAAGCAGTTAGAACCCGCACCAAACCCATGAGACTTACGGACACATCGATTCGGGACTCATACAACAAAGAGCTCCATCAACTTTTCTTGACACACCTCATGAACAAGAATGGGAGAATTTCTTTGAGTTAATGTTCGATGAATACTATGGTGGAACTTGACAAATGCATCAAACCATCATTCCATTGCACCGCTCAAAATCATCCACCACCACCAACAGAAGATGCATCTACAACGGTCGAAACCAATGCACCAACTCCATCAACGTCATCTACATCGACTTACGCAAATCCTATTCTTACAGCAGTTTTACCGGCGGTTGATGAGCAAAACCAAAACATATCATTTCAAGAAGAACCTACACAAAACCGAGCGATGCAACGTTAGATGAAGACTTATTTGAAAACCCGTTTGCTACGGAATCGGTGAATCATCTTCAAGCTTACGAGAACCATCTAACTCGCATCGTTTAACCAACGGTATCCTACACTACGAAGTGGACAAAAGACCATCCAATTGAACAAGTTATTGGTGAACCTTCACGGCCAATTCAGACGAGACGCCAACTTGCCACCGATTGCGACTTGTGCATTTACATTTGCTCAATTAGCAATATTGAACCGAAGAACATTCGGGAGGCAATGGCAGACAATGCATGGATAGAAGCAATGCAGGAGGAACTTCTCCAATACCGTCTACATGACTCTTGGGATTTGGTTCCAAGACCAATTGACATTCGCGTCATTGATCTCAAATGGTTATGGAAGAACAAAAGGGATGAAGAAATGAATGTAATTCGCAACAAAGCTCGTCTCGTGGCCAAAGGATACGAGAGCGGGAAGAAGGATAGACTTTGAAGAGTCATTCGCGCGGTAGCTAGACTTGAAGCGATCGGGATATTCTTAGCCTATCGACTCACAAAAACATCACGGTTTATCGGATGGACATTAAGACCGCGTTCTTGAATGGAACTACGAAAGAAGAAGTGTCGTGAGTCGACCGGAAGGCTTCATAGACATGGAACATCCGGACTCGTCTACAAACTCAAAAGGCAATCTATGGTTTGAAGCAAGCTCAGAGGCGTGGTATGATGACTGTCCTCTTTCACGATTCTAAACAATTTCACCAAAGGCTGTTGATCCTACCTTGTTTACACAAAAATGCAAAAACGACATTTTGATTGTTCGATTTACGTGGGCGACATCATTTTGGGTCCACTAATCCGAATCTTTCAAAACATTTTGAAAATCTCATGAAAAGCAAATTTGAAATGTCCATGATGGGGAACTAAAGTTTTTCTTGGTTTACAAATACATCAATCCCCGTGGAATTTTTATCAATCAAGCTAAATATACAAGCGAGATTTTGAAAAATCATGGTATGGATAATTGTGATTCGGTCGGTACACCAATGGTAACTTCACCAAAATTGGAGCCGATTTATTTGGGAAACCCATCGATCAGAAGAAATATCGGACATGATTGGTTCTCTCATGTACCTCCTTTGCTAGTCGACCCGATATTCATTTTGTTGTTTGCTTATTAGCACGGTTTCGAGCAAAGCCTACGAGCTGCACCTCAAAGAGGTTAAAAGGATCTTCGGTGCACGAAGACATCCATTCACATGGGACTTTGGTATCCGAAGGAATCGGATTTGATCTAATTGCCTTTTCGGATCACGGACCACGCGGTGATCAAGTTCTGACAAAAAGTACATCGGGAGGAGCACAATTTTGGGTGAAAAGTTAGTAAGGTGGTCTTCAAAGAAACAAGATTGCCTTGCACTTTCAACCGTTGAAGGCGAGTATGTGTCTCTATCTGCGTGTTGTGCTCAAGTTCTATGGATGAGAACACAACTCACAGATTATGGCTTTACTTTCGATAAAATACCTATGTATTGTGACTCGAAAAGTGCCATAGCCATATCATGCAATCTGTTCATCACTCAAAGACTAAGCACATTCGTGTCGCTATCACTTCATAAAAGAGCACGTGGAAGAAGGTCTTGTTGAATTATTTTTCGTGAAGACAGTTACCAACTCGCCGATCTATTCACTAAAGCCCTTCCAAAAGAAGCGGTTTAACGATTTAGTTCGACGAATTGGAATCGAAGCCTAACCCACGAGGAGTTAGAGCGTCTTCTCGAATCTTCTTGAAAATGATTTTCCAAAAGCTTATTGTAAATATTTTTGAAAAACAAAATACAAAATTTGAAAAACCAACAAAAGCAAAATATAAAAATATAAAACTTTCAAAAATACAAAAACAATATAAAATCAAAAATCCAAAAATATTCTTCTCACGACATGTCTCTCGTATAATCGATATTACATGCGTTTCTAGAAATGTCATTCAACAATGATCGGACATGTACGGATGCTTGAGCGAGAGTTCTTTAAATGTTTTCTAAAACATGTCGTTTCTCAAAATTTCTTCAAAAATGGCTTTCGTATACTTGATGCGAAACCGGACTAAAATGATGACTTTTGATTATTTTCAAATCAAAACTCGTGTTTTTAAAGAAAAATCTAGTGTGCGCTTGATGCACTACATTTAAAAGCGGTGAGAAATCATCATCATCTTGAGCACCTTTTTCAAGATTGTTCAAAAGATTTTCAAAATCTTTCAAAATATTTTGTGCTCAAGATAACTCCTCTAAAACCCTTTAATTGATTATGCTTTATTAAAGGGGAGTATAAAACAAAATGTTCCAAATTCATGCTTAAATCAAATCCGTTTGTCTCCCCAAAGATTCTAAAATGTTGTTTAATCCGTTGATATAAAAATATCACGAATATGCTATTTTTGAGGGAGGAGGCGTGATTAAAATGTGATCAAAAGTTTAATGATCGTTGTTTGAATCTCAAAAGAGCTCGACTCGATCGTAACCATTGAATTGACGAGGAATCTAAGTCGGAAATGTACCATCTCGAGAAACTTTCTATGGACTTGACCGGGACGGGTAATAATTTCAAGCTAGTTCTCTAGTGATGTAAGCGTGTCTCGAATCGGTCTTGTTCATTTAAAGTCGATCAATTCAAAAGTGCGAACTCTACCCTCTGCATGCGATTTAAGTTAAAACAATATAAGCACATGTGAAGGGAGTGTTTACGAAAATACAAAACTCTCAAGGTGTTAACAAAACATGTTTTGATAATCATAAACACTTTGAGAGATTTTCAAGAAAAATGGTTTTATGGCAACATAGGATAGTCATGGAGTTATAAGGTGACTAAGGATAGGAAAATCCGTCCTATGATCCGCAGAGCGGAGGGATCTACCCAAGGACATCACCAATAGTTAGTATTAGAAGTCCTTAGGTATGATTGAAAAAAGGAGTAATGTGAGAAAGGAGAAAGAAGGGTTGAAGAATTAAAAGAAATGTAATGAAAAAGGGTGAAAAGAAATAGCCCTCCATAATCAACCTTAGGGCGAAACCGGGTTCAATTCATACACTCTTGGTTGTCACTAAGATGACCTTGGTATTGAAGACAAAGGCGTCATGGACCCGGTGGCTTGCACACTAACCTTCTAGCCACTCAATTCCTCTTAAAAGGTTTGTTTCATTCTCACTGGGAACCCTACATAATCTATCGACTTTCTCTTAGAGATTGTTGGTATTGAAGAAGGAGACCCTCTCCTAGTCTCCGCTTAGGAAAACCAAAATGCACTAACTGAGTCTAGAGCCACGAGATTCATTAAAAGATCTCATAGGAACACTTGACATTTCATCGCTTGTTGTTCATCAATAAGGACACAAGTGATACATTCTAGAGTCCTACGAGATCTTAGCAATCTGCCGAACATTTATGAGAGGTTTCACAATTGTGATCCTCGGTGATTGAATGGAAATTCTGCCGGGGTCAACATCAAACGACCACGACGGCAGTCACCGGTAATTCTTTATGGGTTACGCTTAGTGTGTCTCAAGCGGTCTCTGATCGTGAAGTGATGCTTGGTGTACTTTGACTCACAGGCTGTAGATGTACTTGGTATGTCGTGTTAGCCTTCTTGAGGGCCTCGGTTTCGAGAACGACCTTTGCTAGAATTAGAGATGTGTTTTCACAATATCTTGTTAACACCCTCGACATTCGAACACTGTAAGTCTTTGGAAATCCCGCTAAGGAGATTCCTTTCACGAATCGAATCACGAATATGAGGGTCGTTACTTGAATTTATTCAATGTAATGCCAAGCTGTCCCTTATGGGATTAGGACGGTGATTCGCCCGACCAAGGTGAATGGAATCAAGACATTCATCGATAGAACAATTGTAGTAATCAATTCTTTAAGAAAAGATTACAATGATCAATTGGTGTTCGTATTTGTACACAGGAAGGCTGCTGGCGATGGATGCTCATGGGAGGAAGAGATCGTCTGATTCTCCACATGCTCATACCAACAAATGAAGTTCTCATCAAATTCAAAGGCAACACAAAGGATGATCGTCAAAGTCAAAGAATCTTCAAAGTTTAAAGACTGAGAACTTCATCATGGTCAAAGTCAAAAGAAGTGTGAGCATGGTGGAGAACGTGGAGACACCTAACCAAAGAAGTTGACAAATGGCGAGAATACCACATTAGCGATCACAAAGCATGAAGGAACAAAAATCAAGACTATTCTATATCTACACACAAAGTTCAAGCTCAAGGAAAGTAAAGACCTAATCAAGTGGAGCATCTTTTGAATGACCACCCTTAGGGAGATTGTTAGCCTTGATAATATTTAATAGAAGTGATGGTCATTCACGTTTAGGAACTTTGTAACGTGTGTTAGATATCGTGATAGAATAGTCAACGGGCTCGTGGATTGGGCTAAGCTAAATGGCTAATAGTTATGTTAAGCTAGCCTTTTATCAGTTATAATCCAATCCAAGTCAATCAAGCCCAAGCCCAAGCCCATAGGGCATTTTGTCTTGTAGTATAAATACCCTCAAATGGTCATTTGAGGGGTGTGTGAGTGTGTGTGTGTGTGTGTTTTCTTTAAGCAATACAAGTTTCTTCTTTCATCTTTTTTCTCTACACATATCGCATAACCTACATCATCAAGTCACCATCTTTCTATCTTCATCTTTACGCTTATAGTTTTGTGTGTTACTTGTTTTGTGTTTCGTGTGTTTGTGTGTTTACGTGGTATACTTGTGTGGTAAGCTTGGGTAAAGTGATAAGGTTGATATATTTAAGGTCATCATATTATAAAACAAACAACACGTGATTGATTGTTCAAGCGATATGATAATGTCATAGATATCATAAGTAGTTTTAGAACCATAACCTTTAATAAGGAATTGTGGATTATTATTCTATAGATAACGCCGAGGAAGTGGCGGGGGGAAGCGGCGTGTTATCTTACAAAATAAAATGCAATTTTCCTTTAAGCAATAGTTGTTCATATTCGAAAGTAATGAATTATTTCAAAGCTAGTTTGAAATGATATGGGTGACTAACATGAAATAAATTCCGTAGCTCTACTTGAAATTGACAACATTACGTGAATGTTATTTCGGTCATAAATGCAATTGCTCCCCTGGATTTATCGGTTTATATCGTTCCTATTCTCTTAAAAACCTACGAGTAGCATGTACTTAAGTATTGAGCAGAGTATATGAAGTTCTACTTATGTAGACAATGGACTAGCCATTCTTTCATTAAATTAACTTGAATCTTTAGCATACGATTCCTCCTTTATAAATCTCATAGCCCAAGGGTAATTAACACTTTAGGAATAATAAGAGTCCAAGAATATTACCTAGCAAATATGTTAGTAATTCCTTTACTCTTTGCGGTTTAAACTCATACATCGTGACGAGTGCGAGGATGTTATTTATTTTAGTAGCTCCAACACAATGTGTCGGGAGGAGGAGGAGGAGTATGCGCGTTTGGTTTATAGCAAAAACAAATGCCCCATTAGCTTGGGCCATATCTTGGGCGACAAGCAAAACCAACACCACTTTGTCCTTTTTTTGTCATTGCCGTCGGTGAACCCAAAGGGCCCAAGCCATGTTCACTTAGACCCAGTCGAGCCAAAACTAGTCCATGAGTCTTAGGTGATCGGGTCAAGATTGCATGCATATTGGGTATGATTATTCAAGTATCAAATACATTCTACACGTATACTCGTGTTTCACCGTGTGTTGTTGGGAATTACGTGAAGCGGTGATTCTGCGATCGAAACAATGGATTACATTGAAGAAGAGTTTCACCAAGTACTATAAACATACAAAAGTAGGAACTATCTTTGAAGTTATTCTCTTTGAGTAGTGGAGATATGGGTCTCTTTGAAATCTTGGCCGTGGAATCTCTTGAAGTAGTGAAGCGGTGAAATCTTGAAGCCATGGATTACGCTAAAGTAGTGAAGTTATGGAATCTGCGATGTAGTAAAGAGTGGATTCTTTGAAGTTATATTTTATTTGAAGTAGTAAAGCGAAATCGTGATTCTGCGATAGTGTGAATCCGCGTTAGAAAGGCGTTGTATTATTTATTTATTAGCCCATCTTTATTATTGTGCGCCCAAGGTAGCATGGGCATGTGTATGGGACAAAACAACTTTAGTTGCATGCTTGTACTTTAGTTGCATGCTTGTTCTTTTCGAAGGGAATAGTGTTCTTGTCTATAAAAGGAACATCATAGTTTGTATTAGAAAACCTTTTTCGGAAAAACATTCAAGAAAAACCTCTAGAGAGGGTGTAAAGATCCATAGAGGATCATTAGTTTTATTAGAAAAACCTTGTTGGTAACTTTGATTGTGTTCTTATTATTCATTGTGCATTCGATCAATCATTGTTATTATAGACTCTAGTTGAGTTCGGATCTTGTGTTACAACAATTGGTATCGAGGCGGGTGGCTCTCGATCTTGAGTTTACAAGGTTTTCGAAGAAAAGATACCAAAATTCGTAGCTATTAATAATTTTTCGTAGTCTTTTCTGTTTGCATTTTTCAAACAATGATAACTTTAAGTGAACCGTTGGATCGGTGGAATTTTAGTTTGGAGCTTCTATATACTCATCTAACTTTCCAAGAAGGATTCTTGATTTGAGGTCTCGGTCGAAAGATACACGTGCGAGCTGCTTTGAGACACCATCATGTATGTTGAATTCTTCAAGTTTTTAGTGACACCAAAAGTGTCACTAAAGATCAAAAAAAAAAAAAAAAATGACAAGAAACATTTTCTACTAGTTGATTGGATGAATATAATTTATTGTGGGGCTCGGGCATGATCTAAGTTTTGTTTACGCATTCACATTGTGTATTCTTCTTTGAGCGCATATTGATTCTGCGAAGGTTTACGTGAGAATGGCGGATCTTGATAATGAAAGGATTATATAGTTGTGCTTGAATGTTGCATCAAATTGTTGCATTTGATCGTATCACGCATTGGTTAGCGTGGGATTCTATCACTTGTGATTGGTCATTAGGCGTGTGATCACGTGGGAATATTTGTATGTGCGATTGGTAGTTGTTTTATTTAAGGCGAAATTCAAGATGATGAGCAAGGAAGATTATTATAAAGGTTTCTTTGAAGGATATGCGGTCCTCCAATTGCTTTCATGGGCATCTCGGTACATACTTGTGATTATAGTTGTAAGAGAGATATAATGAACTTAAAGAAGCCTATGATACTATGAAACCTCGGTTCAATGAATGCTATGTTGAAAATGAAGCTAGTAAAATGGCAATAAAACACTAGAAAGACAAAGGTATGGTTTCAAAAGAATCAAGTGGCTTATGAGGAAAAGATCGGGGGTCTAGAAAGTGATCTAGAATTTGCTAGAATTGATTTAAAGCGCTTGAAAAGAAAAAGCTACTATAGTCTCGAAAACCTAGTGCTAAAGAAAAACTAGATGAAATTGCTAGGAATAATGAATGGCAAATGTCGGTAAAAGCTTAAATAGAATTATCTATACTAGTCAATCTCGGACATATCCTATAGGTTTAGGTTTTCAAAAATATGTAGGTCCGAAGCTAAGTATGATGGGCGTAAATCTACGGTGGCCTAGCTAATTATGTAAAGGAAGGTGATTTGCATCTTTGTCCACGGACCTATAAGAGGTGAATTCATGCCCGTTGACACATCCATTCGATTGACTTTGATGGATCGCACCATTTATATGGCAAAAGTCAGTGACTTACGGACCTTAGTAGCAAATCTCTGAGCTACATCTCTTGTTCTACAAGTGACAAGTCATCGAACCTAAAGTCCTTGTTGTGCCTCATGTGATTCAAGTGAGAAGTCGACTCACTAGCACACACCATGACCGCCCAAGTCCATAGTAGGCGATAATGAACTCAAAACAAAGCCGGTTCCTTATTACATCCAAACACAATTTTGATGCTAATTACATTCTTGATAAGCTTAAATGTAATAAACAAAATTGTGTTAAGGATAAGTCTTTAAGAAGAAATCTTGTTTTGTGTGTGGTAGTAAACTCCATCTTATTAAAAGGCGTGATTATCATGAGAAAAGGATGGATGTTTCCTCGGCCATAAGACTTCTAGACCCATATGGACTAATGTTGCTAGTATTCCTCCATTTCTTCCCAAAGTTGCTCATGTGAGGAAGCGGGTAAACCAGTTCTCTTGGTAAGCCCAAGGTGTATGCATCTATTTACTGTTGCGAGGCTTCATAGGCCTTTTCCGGTTCCTACGGTGAAGGATATTCTTCACCGGTGACTCTTGGTTGGTGGAGCGAAGGCTAGGCTTATGCCTATAGACCCAAAGTTCCTATTTTCGATCATATACACCTTATGTATCTCGTATGACCAAGGCATGGTGGAGTTAGTGTGGCAAATGTTGTTAAGCCCTCGACATGTTATTCTTGGAAAACTCGAAGGAAGCGTTCATTACAGGTACCCAGAACAAAAGTACGTGTCGGTGCATTGATTGAGGGAGGCATAAGCCTAAGGGAGGCTTATTGTTGTAATTTTTAGTCTAACCATTTTCTGTTGTTTGGATCCTCATCGCTGAGGGAGGCTTAGTGTTTCTAGCGACACTACAATTGTCTTTGGTTTCTCTTCTGCTTGTTGGTATCTTGTACATGTCTTGGTTATTTTATTCTTTCTTAATTTTATATTTATTAAAAAAAAAAAAAATTGTGTTATGTCTTGTGTTTAGTGTTTAAAAAATAATAAAATAAAAAAAATAAAAATAAAAATAAATAAATAAAATCTAACTTTTGCACGTGTTGGGTTTCTTCTCAAATTTGCGGTTTTGGTGTTGGTTAATTACCACACCTAATGGTTTCATCTCACCATGTCTTTCGACACAAGAGTTGGCTAGCCCACAAGATTATGGTGGTGGTAAAGGTGCGGAAATCCATAAATGGTAATCAACTCACCATGATGATGGCGGCATTCCATCGAAAGAGTTGGCTAGTCTGAGCAAGCGGCTACGGTAAAGACAAGACAAATCCGTTTATATGGTTCTTGGTTTGCCAATAAATCGAGATGGTTATCAAGGTACCATAGTTTTCGAACTCGAACATGTGGCTACTCGATAGTAATGGCTATTGGTAAAGAGACATCAAATCCATTAATTTCAATGATTCACTCTGGGAGTTAACACACTGGAAGTGATGAGAATAGTATTGAACTTATATGTTTTGATGTACATGATGTCATTGTTCTTTGCAAAGATACGGTGTTTCAAAGTTGTGTCATCATAGAGATGTAATTGTTTTGGTTCTTTCTTCGATGTTCGAGTACAATCCTCTGGATTACGAAGTGTTAAAGATTGTTGGGAAGGATTGTTGGGAAGTTTTGGTACAATCCTCTAGTTACGAAATTTTTAAAGATCACAGAGCTGGAACTTAAATGATACAATCCTCTTGGATTCTACAATCGATATCATTTAAATTCCGGTTTAGGGAGGATGTTGGGAATACAGTGAAGCGATGATTACTGTGATCGAGAAACAATGGATTCTGTTGAAGAAGAGTTTACTGTTGAAGTACTATAAACATACAAAAGTAGGAACTATCTTTGAAGTTATTCTCTTTGAAGTAGTGGAGATATGGGTCTCTTGAAATCTTTGAGCCGTGGAATCTCTTGAAGTAGTGAGCGGTGAAATCTTGAAGCCATGGATTACTGCTAAAGTAGTGAAGTTATGGAATCTGGCGATGTAGTAAAGAGTGGATTACTGCTGAGTTATATTCTGTTGAAGTAGTAAGCGAAATCGTGATTCTGGCGATAGTGTGAATCCAGCGTTAGAAAGGCGGTATTTATTATTATTTATTAGCCCATCTTTATTATTGTCTTGCCCAAGTAGCATGGGCGTGTGTATGGGACAAAACAACTTTAGTTGCATGCTTGTACTTTAGTTGCATGCTTGTTCTTTTCCCGAAAGGGAATAGTGTTCCTTGTCTATAAAGGAACATCATAGTTTGTATTAGAAAACCTTTTCGGAAAAACATTCAAGAAAAACCTCTATAGAGAGGTGTAAAGATCCATAGAGGATCATTAGTTTTATTAGAAAAACCTTGTTGGTAACTTTGATTGTGTTCTTATTATTCGGCGTGCATTCGGTCAATCATTGTTATTATAGACTCTGGTTGCCAATTGTTGTAACACGAGATCCGAACTCGGCTGGGGTCTATAATAACAATGATTGATGTCGAGTCTCAACAGCGATCAAAGTTACCAGGCAATTTCTAACAATGATCTCTGGATCTTCATGAAGGCATGTTTCTGAGGTTTTCTCTGTCAAACTATGATGTTCGCTATGAACAGAGTGTGTTCACTGAGAAAAGAAACATCTGACAAAAGCTCTACGTCTGACAAAGATTGCGTCCCGTGCCGTGCGTGCTGACAGTCTGAGATGGCTAATAAATAAATGTCGGCGGCTGGCGTGGTTCACTGTCGGCGGTCCGTTGCTGCTGCCGCGGTAACCGGCGAATCGCTGCTGTCGGCGGTCCGGCTGTGCTGGCGGCCGGTTGCCGGTGCCGGGTGCTTCCTGCGATGAATGACCGACCGATGCCGATGAACAATCTTTCGACGTAGTTCTGTATGTTTATATGCCGGCTCTTCTTGAATCCATTGTTCGATCGGCGAGATCGCAATTTCAAATTGATAATGTGCCAATAGGCTCGCACGCTTTGGCCATTCGTTGTGTTTACAACTCCGCCAAAACCAACATGTTTTTCATTTACTTTATTTTCGGTTATTAGTTGTGTGATCTATTGTTATGGATGTCGATCCCACAAAATAGAGTTGCGTATTTAAAAGCATAACACTTTACACAATCATATTATGTACTCACAAAACAATAGGATAAAAGTGGAATAATGAAAATTTTACAAGATCATAAGAAAAAAAAACAACACATGAAATGGCAGACTCATTTTGTCTATTTTCATTTGTTGAACAAGATAAAAGTTTATTGAAATCTTGTTACGACAACTTTGGATGAAAGCTACATTACGAAACCCGTATCTTCTTGAACATCCGTCGAGCCCAATTACAAGAGCTTGTTGAGCCTAAACCCTCGAACACTAATTACTCTTAATGATTATCCAAGCATTTTGGAATCTTTTAAGACCAATATTAGTAATCAACTACCAATCGAGTTATTCATTACTCGTCGAGTACTCAAATATGAACCAACTCGATACACTCAACAAGAGTTTACACAATGGACGAATTACTCCTACTAGATCAACAAATATTCACTTTCTTCATATGCATGCAAAAATGTAAATTCAGTTTGGGGTCCAAATGAGTCATGACAAACAATAGTTTGACCCTGACCACCTAAGATTATGATCTTTAATATTTATTTATTTATTATTATTTTTTTCAGGAAACTATAACATGTTACAAGAAGGTGAAAAACGTATTTAATTATATTTGAGATTTGTTCAATAATAGTAGCTTTTATGAGGATCATTCCATCATATACTAAGCATGTCAACATGTATGACTTAAAAAATATAAAATACTCGATTTTTTGTACAAAGTTGAATTTTGTTGAATGATGAAACCCTGTGAAATACACTGGCCTCTCACAATTCGATGTCGAAACTAAAAAAAAACTAGAAACATAAGTAAAATACCTCTGATACTAAAACTAAAAATAAATTATTTTAGTAACAGCAAAAAATATTGTTGAGAGCAATCCAAAAACGGATGAGCTTGTAGTTTCTTTTAATATTTTTTGTTCTCTCGCTTTCTCTTATGTTGAACTTTTTCTCTAACGAGGACTCTTTTACCCGTGCTCCGCTGTAAGGTGCGAGGTTTTACGTGATTATTTTTTGTTATACAAACATTCCCTAGATTTAATTTAGGGATCGTTTCTGAAATCAGTAAGTAAGTACAGACTATTATGTAATTTTCTTCCACAAACAGTCCACAGGTTTAACTAGAGGATTGTGTCTGTAATCACAAGTGTTCGTGACACAAAAGTCTAACAATCCCTTGTTTTAACCTAAGGATTTATACATAATCATAAATAACGGAAGAGCGTTTTCTTTTGCAAATTTAGGGACTTTTTGTAGCACATGTAGCCGGAGGGACGTTTATGTATTTTTGGTTACACAACAGTCCATATATTTAACTTCGATGTTGTTTATGTAATCAAGAATAAACAATAAGGACCTTTTTATAATTTTTAAGTAGACTA
The DNA here is from genome assembly GCA_022545495.1 of Chrysanthemum lavandulifolium. Classification (NCBI taxonomy): domain Eukaryota; kingdom Viridiplantae; phylum Streptophyta; class Magnoliopsida; order Asterales; family Asteraceae; genus Chrysanthemum; species Chrysanthemum lavandulifolium. The sequence continues at coordinate 144,607,651 of CM040239.1, forward strand.
TGTTTGTAATCGTAAATAAACCACAATGATCATTTTGCCATTTTAACGGATTTGGTTGACCATAAGCCCAAGCGGTCTTGGGCCGACTAACATAATACCATCTAATACTTCATGGCAATTTGAGTAGTCAAATCGCGAAAGTTTAAATTGGGGAGAAAACACAATTATTAAAATAAAGCTAAAGATAGCATCTTGATAAAGACTTTGATACCAACCAGCCAGTCATGTCGGATAGTGAACTTTTTTTTCCCAACAACTATCGGGACACCGGTAGCATTTCTTCGAAATTTAATTATGAATCTATGACCGTTGAGGACGTTAGCTGACTTTAAGCAGTTTGAGAGTTATAAGAAAGAAGTGAGCCAATTGTTTCTTTACAAGGCGACGGATGATACGACATGGGATAGCGCGTCATCAAGGCTACGAAGGCGATTTCGGTATGATTTTCTTCGCAATTCAATATGACGCCTATCAAGTCGACAACGTAAGTTAACTCCTGAGTTATGGTCGAAATAGTTACATCTTTTCAGAGATAAGATAAAGGGCAGTGGCTAGAGTTTGACGGAATGACATAGAGACGACGTCTTAAGTTGGCCGACGATATCTATGGATCAAACTCTTTATGATATCATGTCGACTCATGAACACCATGTCAAATACGTTGTATTATTCCGCAACTATTTATTGAGTATAAAACATAAGAAATCCTAAAGGTCTTAGCCCATCTACACAAATGAACCGAACCTACGATACTTAATATATAGTCCTAATTATATCATTTAATAGTATCATTTGCATTGTTATTATTTTTCCTAAGAGCAAGCACATTGATAACGCCATAGCAGGCGTTAGTGTGCATTAACAACGTTAACATCGTTAAGCCCTTGAACCTCGGCGTTAAACTTGCGTTAAGGGACCAACGTTATTTGCCCAGCCAGGCGTTAAAACTTTAAAAAAAATCAAAAATCAAAAATTTACAAAATGACCCTAAAAGGCTAGTGACGTTACTATTTAAAAAATTTACAAAAACCCCTAAGCTAGTTTAATATTAAAAAAAAAAAAAAAAAAAACATTTTTACCACTATAAATACTTGACTAAAGCGCCATTTTTCACATTTCTTTCGATCCTCACTGGGAAAAAAATGTCGGGAGGCGGCGATGATACATTCTTGAATCTTCTCGGTGATGGGTGGAATACCTCAAACCGGGTTCATCATCTAACACGAGCGGGTTCATCTTGAAACCCCAACATGTCTCTTCCCAAACTGAAGGCTTCGAGGCAAGAAATGTGGCAACAACATCAACAATATCGTATTGGCAACAACAAAGCCAACAAAGCACCTTAAACTCAAATTTCAAAATCTACAATTCTCACAACACTCACAACATTCATGGCAGAAACACATGATGTTCACAGAGACACCGCGTCTCCTCAAAAAAATCCAAAAGTCGTGTTAAGCGAAAGTAAAAAATCCAAAGATCCAGAGCCGAACCAATCGATGATGATGAAGAAGAATTCGCTCTTGGGCGTTGGACTCCAGAGGAAGAATTACTTGCAGGTGTTACATAGGCATTACGGAGGATCAAAGTTGGGCGTGCACTGACCCGAAGATACGTTTTGGTATCGGGTTACAAATGAGTTCAATAGACTCAACTTTCAGCGGCATGACAAGGATATGATGTCAGCAAGTGGAAAGCGTTGAGCGCTTTGTTGCACAAAGTTCAACTCTTTTCAAGCGTGCGTAGCAGGAACAACGAGCGTGGAAAATGAGATGGATGTGATGAAGCGGGCTGACAAGAAAAAGATGAAACAATAACAGATTGGAAGAAAAGTTTTTGATGATTGATCACGAAGACAAAGATCCAAATGTCGTGGCTTGGATCGATGAGGAAAAAGATCGAATCATCAAAAATATACTTTCTGACCTCGTCGTTAGATTGTATTATCGTCGTTTCCTTTATGTTGTAACGTTTAATTTGCGATGTGTTTTTATTTCGTTGTATTTTTTATTTTTAATTTCGTATTGTAATATGTTTTCAAATTTAATGATATGTTTAGTTTAATAAATGAAGTGTTTGTTTTAGTTTAGGGGTTGGAATTGAAAATATGAAATGTTAAAGTTTAACTTGGGATGTTATTGTTGTGGGTGTTTTTGGGATGTTAAGATGAAATGTTAAAAGGCGATGTGGCGGCGTAAGCGATGTTAAAACTTTACTTGAAGTTATTGATGTACATGCTCTAATAATTAGCATGGTTACAACCTTGATGAGTTGGCAATTAAGAAGAGGTCCGGTTATAAATGGTATACAAAACATGATCAACGGGGTCAGGGATTCAAACAAGGTGGTAAATTTTCTATTGTTTTGTTGAAATAAAATTAACTTCTTTTTCTACAAAACGAGAAATAGAAAATGAAAAAAATGTTTTTCAATTAGCAAACTTAAGTATTTTGTAATATTTTCCTTGCTAATAAAGGTTAAACCAAAGCTAGGAACCTCTTGAAAATTTTGAAAGATTTATGTAATAGCTATAATTCAACAGAAATATAACACATGCAAAAAAGTACAACAAATGCAACCAAGGCACAAAATTTTATTACTTGTTCATCCATACAAAGCTACAAAGGCATAATAAACATTAAAGAATATTCATATGTCTCAATCTAATACCTGAGCCTAAAATGAAACTTTAATTTATTATAAATTGGATTTTTCCTTTTCACTGAAAAAGAAAAAGGAAGTTGGATTTCTCTTTGTTTCCCAGTCACTAGTCCCTAGTGACTTGTTCATTGAATCTTTCTATTTATGAAGATAAAATACGTAGTACGTACAATTTATAAAGTAATAATGGTGATAACATTGTTGTTTGCCCTTTGTACCCCCATAGATCCATGTCTGCTCAAACGCAAGTGTACCTTTTGACTGATATTTCCAAACGCCCTTCAATTTATAAACTATTGACGTACCTATCCATATAAGTTGTACATTTTCATCTTGCTCCCTTAAATATTCATTCAATGATAGTAGTATGCAAATAAGCTCATTCAAAGCTTGCATACAAAAAACTGGGTACGTACATAAGATATTTCCCCTATAAATTTACAAAGAAAGTTATTTATCCTAATGACACAAACGTAAGTACACGAAACGTTGAAAGAAACTTATCTAACTGCATAAAATAAACTTGAGTTAAATTTTGAGTGACTAAGTAAGTTATAATTACGGAGTACATGTAATATGAGGACTAGTTATGATATATGAAATTAATCCTATTTATAAACAGGGCAATCTGTTCTTAAGTGATAGCCTGATAGGAATCCTCTCATGCTCATTTGAACATGAGAGGTAATGTTATCTTCTTGTGATTGTCTGCAGTTAAATTAAAATAAAATAAATGTGTTCGATAATGATGATATCTGATCATGAAGCGTAACATTCACTCTTATGTTCGAATGAATATGAGAGAATGACATCCTTTCTTTAAGTAATTCATGGTTAGCCCAAGGTTGGCTAGAAAGGGGCTTCAAGTCGTTAACAAAATGTCACACAAACTAAGATAAACGTTCACTTTGTTTTTGTTTTCACGACCACTTCGTGTTGCAACAATATCTACTAGATAACTCTTTATGTGCTTACTTTCTAAAATTACGTAAACGATAATACTATCTCATAAGTGTAAAGGAAATGTGATATGCCAAAAATAAACAAACTATGTCTATTTCTTTCGGACGTCAAAGTTAAAAAAAAAATTAGTTTAAGATAACTCAATGTCAAAAACAAATCGTGTATATTTCTTGAGTGTCAAAGCTTACATCTTTAGCAAAACGAATATAGTAGTCAGTGTTGAAAAAAAAAAGATGTACAAGACCGATTAATCGCAGTTTAGGCGCTAATCGTTCACCGATCTTTTTGATTTGTGCAAATTGGCCAAACAAATCAGTTAACGGTGGTCAAACTTATTGGAAACGTGCAAATCTTGCTGGAGATATCATAAACACGCCGAAAACTTGTTTAATCACTTATAGTCGCTATTTATATCAATTACAAGCTGTTGAAATGAGGCAATCTTGTCGTAAATACCTATACCTCACCATAAATACCTAAAACACGCCGAAAGTAGGAAATGCTAATCCGATTAATCACTGATTAATCCTCCCTAAACCGATTACAAGCTAAAAAAAATTGACCGACCACCCATTCACGAATTTTTGCAACCTTATATACCAAAAACAAAATTGGTCTAAAATACTCGAGTCATCTCTTTGACTTACACAACCTAACGAATCTTCTAAAACTGTGATGAGGTCAGATGGTAAAAACTTGAAACTATTGTAAAAGAAGGACTTGTTGGGAGTTGATTGATAGATAAAGGTAGTAATAAGTAAGCAATAATTATGGATAGAGGAACATGAGTTGTTAGGAAGTGTGTTGTTAAGCTGGTCAGCACCACTTCTGTTCTTTCCACCATCTCCGTTACTTCCCAGCATCTCCCACTGAGCCTTCCTCCCATCTCTTTTTCAAATTTGTCAACACCCACCAAACAATACTTATTTTGTATTTCTATTTTAGGCTGCTTCTGTTCATTCATTCATGCACTAATCATCTTCAACCAAAGTGATCACTTTCTATATTTGTCCATCAGGTAGATCTCATTCATTTCATCTCTATTTCATCATTTTTAATGATTTTTCATATTGGTTTTGTTAGTTATGATGATTTCTCATATGGGTCTTGTTAGAAATCAATAAAGTTTTAGTCTTTTTAGTTGGTTTTTAATAAAGTTTTAGTCTTTATAGTCTTTTTATAAGAATTTATCATATGGGCTTTGCTAGAAATCAACAAAGTTTAAGTCTTCTTTGTGTTGACTTTTAGGAACTTATCAGATGGGTTTTAGCTGAAGTTAATAAATGTTAAGTCATAAATTTTCTTGATTGTATTCATGATGAGATTAAGATCACTTATCTGATCTGTTCCAGATCTTTATATTACGAAAAGACTATAAAATATCACTATGACTTTTAGTAGTTTTTGTTACTTGTTTCTGCTGCCACTCATGGGACTAACTAGTACAATTTGAATGATTTTTTGTGTAGCAAATTAATGAGAAGTAGTTGATTGTTTTTATGGGCAACACATGCCGTGGATCTTTTGGAATAAAAGACGCGCAAGGCTTCAATAAGCCTGAAGAACAGTCAGTTTCCACCCAAAACAATTCTGCTTTATCAAACAACTCTTTAGATTACTCACCAACTACTTTAAATACTAATCAGCAAATAGCCCAAGAATTTTCCAAAGAACCAGCAAATCCTAGTCCTAAACCCAAGAAAGAAAGCAACATGAACCGTCACTCTAATCAGGCTTATTACGTTCTTGGTCATAAAACTGACAACATTCGTGATGTCTACACGTTGGGTCAAAAGTTAGGCCAGGGTCAATTCGGTACTACTTATTTGTGCACTGAGATTGCAACCGGGGTAGATTATGCGTGTAAATCTATTTCCAAGAGGAAGTTGATTTCCAAAGAGGATCTGGAAGACGTTAGAAGAGAGATTCAGATAATGCACCATTTGGCAGGGCATAAGAATATTGTCACCATTAAGGGTGCATACGAGGATCCTTTGTATGTTCATATTGTCATGGAGCTTTGCAATGGAGGTGAATTGTTTGACAGGATCATTCAGAGGGGACATTATAGTGAGAGAAAGGCTGCTGAGTTGACAAAGATCATTGTCGGTGTTGTTGAGGCATGCCATTCACTTGGTGTTATGCACAGAGACTTGAAACCTGAAAATTTCTTGTTGGTCAATAGAGATGACGATTTCTCTCTCAAGGCAATTGACTTTGGACTCTCAGTTTTCTTCAAGCCAGGTAAAACTGAATTACCATAGTATAACTGCTGCTAATTATATCTAGAACTTATCATTAATGTGTAACTAAATTTTATGTTATTGTTCAGGTCAAGTATTCACTGATGTAGTAGGAAGCCCGTACTATGTTGCACCTGAGGTGCTTTTGAAACACTATGGCCCAGAAGCAGATGTATGGACTGCAGGGTTATACTTTACATCCTACTGAGTGGTGTGCCTCCATTTTGGGCTGGTACGTGTTAAGAATTTAGCAGAACGTTTGCTTTGTATCCGTGTGTTCTGGATATTATCAATAGGGATGCTCACTTATTATTATTATTTTTGAAATGCAGAAACACAACAGGGGATATTTGATGCGGTTTTGAAGGGATACATTGACTTTGAATCAGACCCGTGGCCACTTATATCTGACAGTGCTAAGGATCTTATCAGGAAGATGTTATGCTCTCGACCTTCAGACCGTCTAACTGCTCATGAAGTTCTTTGTACGTTGTTCGTACTTTTGTGAAGCATATTATCTATAGTTAGAATGCCTTATTTTTAAGTAGTTTTCATTCAAATATTGTACATTATCCATACCATTATGATTATAATTTATAAGCTTGAAGATTATTTATGCGGTTTGGGGTTATATGAACTGTACAGGCCATCCTTGGGTTTGCGAAAATGGTGTCGCTCCTGATAGAGCATTAGATCCAGCTGTTCTTTCTCGTTTGAAACAATTCTCTGCAATGAACAAGTTAAAGAAGATGGCTTTGGGTATGTTCATATTTTTGAGACACTGAGCGTTAACTTGTATATGCTTCTAGATGCAAAGATTTAATAATCACATAAATAACAAGGCATACATTCTGTTTTATGACTGAAGAGCCTGAACAATTTAGTGATTTAGAATTAATTATTGTTTGGGTCCAGGTTATAGCGAAAGTCTGTCTGAAGAGGAGATTGCTGGTTTGAGAGAAATGTTTAAGGCAATGGATACTGATAACAGTGGTGCAATTACATTTGATGAACTCAAAGCCGGTTTGAGGAAGTTCGGCTCTACATTGAAAGATACAGAGATACGAGACCTTATGGACGCGGTAAGACTATTTCCTAGGTCATGTACATGTGGCTAGTTTGAATTTAAGCTGACCTGTCATTTGGATTTTCAGGCTGATGTGGACAACAGTGGGACAATTGATTATGGTGAATTTGTAGCTGCTACGATTCACCTGAATAAATTGGAAGAGAGGAGCACCTTGTGGCTGCGTTCAGTATTTTGACAAAGATGGTAGTGGTTACATAACGGTTGATGAACTCCAGCAAGCTTGTGCAGATCATAATATGACTGATTTTCTTGTAGAAGATATCATCAAAGAAGTTGACCAAGACAACGTAAGTCTAAACTCTATAAAAGGATTTTAAGTTGTTTAGTTTGGCGAACAAAAGAATGATCGGTTTATGTTGTGATACAGGATGGGAGGATTGATTATGGGGAATTTGTGGCGATGATGACAAAGGGAAATGCAGGAGTTGGACGAAGAACAATGCGCAACAGCCTGAATATTAGCATGAGAGATGCACCAGGGGCTCACCTGTAATTTCTTTTCGAAAATTCGTCTACAAGGTACATCCGCATTTGCTTTATAATTGTTACTGAAACAAACTTGTACTCAAAAAACACAACAATTGACATATTGCAGATTGTACAGCAGGATGAGAATAGGTGTGGCAATTGCAGTTTCAAGGCCATGATTCAAGTGCTCTCAACCGTTGGACAGCCGTTGATGTTTGCTGTCTGAGCATTTGCTTTTGTTTTTATGTTGGTGTATTACTTCAAAAGATGTTGTAAGAACTTAATGAGTGCACAGTTTCTTATTCTTGCTGTTGTTGTATTTGTTAAAAATTCTTGTAAGTTAGTTGTACCTGTGGGACAACCCTGTATATTAATTTTAATAGGAATTTGAATCAACTAAACTTTGTGCCAATGCTTCTTGTATTTCATTTCCTTTTCGCCTATCAATTCTCACTGGCCGGTGGAGATGGGCATAAAGAGGATCGGTGGGTTCTGATACAAGAACCGACCAATATAAACAGGCCCAGCTTCTAAGACAAGTGTATTAAGTATTACAGTAACATACAACTTATTTATATATGTTTGCTCCATTATATCAAGAAACATTAAAAAAAAACAAGCGGATCCAAGAAGACCTTTTAAATAAGCGTTTATTCTATACTATATACTCATCGTGAGTAAGTTCTACAAACGATCTAAATGCACATTTGCCAAAAACTAGTGTTTGTATAAGCAAACCTAACGGCCTTCCTGAAGACAACCAAAACAGCTGCCAATCTTCTGTATAAACCTGATCAGGGTGCCATGCCATTATACTATAGTCCTGGTCCAGGAGCTGCAGTTTCGGATGACGTTACAATCTCCTGCAAGATAATCCAATGCATGCTTATTAGATAAACTGCAGCACACTAATAAACGGCGACTGTGAGAGAAAAATACGTACTTTTAACTCTCCGTTTCTTGAAAAGATGCACTTTGATGTGATGGCACGTCCTGGTTCCAACAGCCATCCGACTTCACAGCAAGTTATTCCTTTATCTTGCATTTCTGTCACTGAACTCCACAAGTTCTTTGGCAGCAATACCAGATTCGCTTCTTCTCTTACCAAGTTCTGCTTTCCATCAGCTGACACAAGTTCTTGAAGAACCCCCTGTCATGTTTATGAAAAAGCGGTTAATCAATAAAATCAAAGCATCCACATACGTGCAAATCAATCAAGATGCGATTTTTATCGTGGTAAACTCACATTGGGAGAGTTTTGGAAGGCAGCTACAGAGTTGTAGCGTTGCCACACACCAAAACTTGTGAACCATCAAGAGCTTTAGTACAAGCAAGCAGAATCACGTATAGCACATCCACCCAACGATTCCCCGTTTCTAAACGGACCATACCACTGCTCAACAAACACTTTAACATTCTTCAACACCAACTTCTTATCTTCAACACCCACAATCTGAACAATCCTCACACGCGACTCCTTATCACGAGGATCAATCAAACAATGCTCCAGCTCCAACCCTTTCGGGTTTTCCCAAACAGCAGTGTATGAGCCATTAGACTGATACGCAAACGCGGAAACCATATTCTCCACACCTCCAATAGTCCTCTCATCAATAGTATACCTTGTAGCAGCATCCGCTTCGCAACCAACCGTAGGCAGCAGCTTAATCACCTTATACATAGCGGAAAGCTTATCGGGCTGAGCAAGAGTTGGACACTGAGTCTGCCAGTCAAAAACCCGAACCTCCCATTCGCGATAAGCGTTAGGAACAACGTTTTCGGGCAGTTCAATTGGTTTTCCATCAATAGTGAAGTCAGCTAAAAACCCGTCCCATTCGCCCGAAACATTGCCAGCAAATTCAGCCCAAGAAGACCCACCTTCTAAAAAACAAAACAAGAAACAATCTTTATTATAAAAAGAATGAGATAAAGGATATAAAACCAAAAGGGTATGATAAAAATAATATCTTTTATATAAAAAGTTAAATCCCGGTTAGGCCGCGTACATCTGAGTCAAAATACCTGACGAAGAGGGGGTTGGAGTGATGGTGGTTATGGTAGCTGGAGTTGTTGCAGATGACATGATGATGGTTGAAGGTCTTTGTGAATGGATGATAGGAAGATTGATATGATGAATATTATTATTATTGTTATTGAATTTGGGTATTAGGGTTGTATGGTTGGTTGTTATGAGTTTGCTAATGTTAACAACCATACCCGCCATTTTTAGTTAGTTTGGGCTCTTTTTTTTCTTTAAAACGAGAAAATTTAAGGGTATGGTTGTTATAGCACTATTGAATTGAGCAAGTTGTTTTTCTATGTCTTATCAATTGGTGGATGGTAGTGCAGAAAATGTGTGGTTGGAAATGATATGCATAATGTATCCATAGCTTTCACAAAAGCAACAAAGCCTTTAAATCGACGGAAAACCCTAATCTCGTGTATCATTTTGGGATGTCAAGAGACGCTTTTCGTTGACCTAACATCAGATAATGATCACATGTTCCGATAACCTATTTTCTCAAAGCCTTCTCTGACTAATCAACAAAACATTTACGATTCAGTCACTTACCTTTAGACCAGTTTGTTAGTTATAGTACATACCTTCTCTTCGATCACTTATAGGACGTTTGGTATGTTGGAATTCAGTGTAAATTTGTTGTAATTGTAATATGAATAACATTCCTATCCTGTGTGGTTGGCAGGATGAAAGGATTGTAATTCAGATTAGATTACGTTGACAGTCTGGTTTGCAGAGAAATGTAAAGGTGCGTTTGGTTCACAATATGTTTTGAAAGGAATTGTAATTTGTCAAATGAATTGTAATTTGAATGAATTGTAATTCAAAGGGTTGGAATGTGTTGTAATTGTAATGTGTTGTAATTGTAATTGATGTATTGCATCGTTGTGTTTCTTGGATTTAACGTAATTTAATTCAAGAAAAAAAAACTTAATAATAATAATAATTAAATAAATATTAACATAATAATAATAAAATAATAAATATTATTATTACTATTATTATTATTTTATAAATATTATTATTTTAATAATTATATTAAATATTTATTTTATTATTATTATTATATTGTTATTACTATTTTATTTTATTTATTATTATTATTATTATATGAATATTATTATTATAATAATAAATATTTTTATTATTATATTATTGAATTATTTTATTATTATAATTATTATAAAAATATTATTATAATGAATATTTATTATTATTAGTATTATTATTATTATATAAATATTATTATTTTAATATTTATATTAAATATTATTATTATTATATTATTATTATTTTATTATTATTATTATTATTATTATTATATAAATTTTATTATAATAAATATTTATAATTCTAATAATAATAATAGTTATTATTATTATATTTTATTATTATTTTTTATTATAATAATATATAATAATAATAATAATAATATTATTATTAATAAAATATAATAATAATTATTATATTTTATTATTATTATTATTATTATATAAATATTATTATTTTAATATTTATATTCAATATTTATTATTATTATTATTATTATTATTATTATTATTTTATTTTATTATTTTATTATTATTATATAAATTTTATTATAACAAATATATAAAATTATTATAATTATAATAAATATTATTATTAATATTATTATTATATAAATTTTTGTATTTTAGTATTTATATAATAATAATAAATAAATTAAATTGCAGTTGACGTAATTAAAACTTTCATCCAACGTCACATGTAATCGATTCCTCCTTGGATGTAATTGGAATGGTGAATTACAATTCTGGCAAAACGAAACGACTCACGTGATGTAATATGAATTACATTCCTCCATTCTATGAACAAAGCAGACTACGTAATGTAATCAATTCAATTACATCCAATTCTGATGGATTCTGGCAGACAAACACCCCTAATTGTTTACAATCAATTACGTCTAATGAAGGAATTCAATTACATTACAAAGCCGGATGAAATGTTTTGATTTACGTTATTATCGTTGTTATTTCTTTTGGTATTACTCGTTCGTCCCAAATTAATAGTTCGTATTTCTTTTTGGGAAAATAATGAAAAAATCGTCGAGCTTGTGACTTGTTGTCGTTGTGTAATAACTATTATTTTTTTCATTTATGTACAAACCTTTTAATTTTTGTCGTTGTATGTGGGTTAGGTGAATTTGTGTTATTGTATATACCAGTTAGGCTTAGCGTTACATCGTTAGTCCTTTTATATTAACGATCGTTAGTAAATAACTTAAAATTTCGTTCTCCTACGTTTTATTCGTTTCATACATTATTATCGTTTTCTTCCTTTTACGATTTCGTCCGTTTTACGTTTTCTTAGTTTTAGTCGTTTTACGTTTTCTTAGTTTTTCGTCCGGTTTTACGCTTTCTTGGTTTTACGATTTAGTGGTTTACATGTTTTTCGCTCGTTTTCGCGTTTCTTCGTTTTACGTTTTCTTCCCGTTTTACGTTTTCTTGGTTTTAATCGTTTTACGTTTCTTGGTTTTACGATTTAGATCGGTTTTCACGTTTTAGCTCGTTTTACGTTTTCCTCGTTTTACATTTCGTCCGTTTTACACGTTTCTTAGTTTTACGTTTTCTTAGTTTTCGTCAGTGTTTACGTTTTCTTAGTTTTACGATTTTGTCGTTTTACGTTTTGCGCTTTCGTATTTGCGTTTTACGTTTTCTTCCGTTTAGGCGTTTTCTTAGTTTTACGTTTTCTTCCATTTTAAATCGGTTGTGCACGCGTTTTCTTAGTTTTACATGATTTCGTCCGTTTTACGTTTTGCTCGTTTTACGTTTTCTTTCGTTTTACGATTTCATCCGTTTTACACTTTTTGCTCGTTTTACGTTTTCTTTCGTTTTACGTTTTCGTCCATTTTACGTTTAAGCGAGCAAAAACGTGTAAAGAAAACGATGTAAGCGGCGCGAAGCGAATGTCGTGGCTAAAGCGAACGTGTGCGGCGAACGTAAGCGGGCGGTCGTGTAAGCGGAGCGAAGCGTGGCGGGCAGCGGAAGCGACGTAAAGCGGACGGCGGAGCGTGGCGGATGGCGTGATGGCGGGCGATGTGTAAAGCGGCGTGGGCGCGAACGGTGGCGTGGCGGGCGTGTGGCGGGCGTGCTAAAGCGACGTGCGTGTAAGCGGAAAAGCGGCGTGTAAAAGCGGACGGCGTGTAAGCGGAGGAAATGTAAGCGGCGGCGTGTAAGCGGACAAAATCGTAAAACGGAAGAAAAGTGTAAACACGGAAGAAAACGTAAAACTAGCGAAACATGTAAAACGGCGAAATCGTAAAACTAAGAAAGCGTAAAACGGACGAAAACTAAGAAAACGCGTGGAAAAACGGAAGAAAACGTGTAAAACGGATAAATCGTAAAAGGAAAGAAAGCGATAATAACGGATGAAAACGAATAAAACGTAAGAGAACGAAATTTTAAGTTATTTAGTAACGACTAGCTAATATAAAAGGACTAACGATCTAACGCTAACCCTGGCTGGTACATACAATAACACAAATTCACCTGGCTACATACAACGACAAAAATTCAAAAGGTTTGTGTTAGAATGAAAAAAATAGTTATTCACACAACGACAACAAGTGTCGAGTTCGATGCATTTTTTTGTCATTTACCCTTCTTTTTTTGATTGTCTCAAATTAATTGTCCATGACTAAAATTAGATATGAAAGTTTGAGTTGATTTATCAAATTACCCTAATTGAAATTGATATTGCCAATTTTAAAGAAAGCTGTAAAACTGTTATTTAGTAAAAAGTAAAATATATAATGCAGTAATAACTGTATTCTTTTTAAACTGTTTTTTTTAACAAGTGTTTTGCACGCACAGGATTTTGACAAAAAAAATTAAATTTGTATCAATGCTAAATATTGTCTTTAAAGGTAATTACGTATAATTATATACTTATGCATGAGTTTTTCATTATTCATTATACCCATTAGAATTTTGTATAATCAAATTTTGTAAAAAAAAATTTGTTAGATAACTCAAGATTCAACTATATTTAGCTGATATAGATGTTGATGTTCCTATTTAAATTTCACTATTGATATTATGATGTACACAAGATGCGAGTTTTGTTGCACATAATAAACGTTGATGAAGTTAAATTATACTTCTTAAAGTTTTTTAAAATGTTTTTCTACATATCCTTATATAAATAAATAAAAGTTACATGAGTAGTTGTTATAAGACAATCACATTTTTTCTTCATATTACAAGAAATTGCGTCTTACAATTTGATAATTATATTCTCGTTCAATAATTTACCAGATTTAATATTCACATTCGTGTCACATTTGTCATACTTTTAGTATGAAATAAACGAGTCTTTAAGTAGATATATAGTAAAAAAAAATGACATTTATAATCTTATGTATATTTATATGTTGGAGTTTTAAAACAACATATATATTGTATTTTAAGTTATAAAGTATAAGTAGATAAAATATAAGGGGATTTGTTTAATTTCCAAAATTATTAAAAACATGTAAACTTATAATATTACACTTAACTCTATATAATTTTAAAAATTTAACCACTAAAGTTTTATTAATTACCCTCTTTTAAAGTTTTGTTTTCACAAATTGACACCTATATTTTATGTGTTTTTTTCTCAACCAAATTTCTACACCAAATAAACTAAAGGTTGACCAAAATCAATTTAATTTTGACTTTTATTAACCAATCACGTCGCCCGATTTCGCTTACGTGGCAAAATCAACCTCTCGTATTGGTCTAATTTTTTTTCAATGAGAAGTCTTTTGCAAAAACACTCCGAAATGATGTAATTCTTTTATTATATAAAAGATTGTACAACAACAATTTTTACATTTATTGTTGTTACAATATATGTTATATATAGTTATACTTTTTAGTATTATGATATTTATTTTGGTAAATTTATATATCATTATAGTAAATGGTTAATTATTAGTTAATTTAAATAACTTTTACTTAAATAATACAAAAATAATACAATATATCTTTATAGCTAAGATTTTAATTATTATTGTATTTAAATATATTTATTAGTAATTATTATTGTTATTAGTTGTTGATTATTATTATAATTTTAATTACGTTGCGATCTTTTCAAACTAGACATGTGCATTTTTTTCAAAATTTTCAAGGTCAATTCATTATAATAAAATTCATTCAAATTACAATTTATTTTACAAGTTGCATTTTCTTCAAAACCATTCTACGAACCAGACTACCCTTACTTTTAACTTATCTTTTTCTTAAACGAAAAACTAATAATTTGCTTTATATATAATGCAAATATCTAGGCATATTTTATTTAGGATTTGAAATCACAATTTTGAAAAACATACCGCATACTCTCTTTGCAACTCTTTATGTCTTACATAATATTTAACATGTGGGAATCAGATTCATTACATTCCGACTTGAAATGACATTCTTCATAGTTCATTTATTTCATTCTTTTCTCATGTCCATTACAACATATCCCACAAGATGTGAATATCTACACATATTTTGTTTAGGATTTGAAATCACAATTTTGAAAAACATATTGATACTCTCTTTTCAACTCTTTATGTCTTACATAATATTTGACATGTGGGGATCAGAGTCATTACATTCCGACTTGAAATAACATTCTTCATATTTCATTTATTTCATTCTTTTCTCATGTCCATTACAACATATCTCACAAGATGTGAATATCTACACATATTTTATTTAGGATTTGAAATCACAATTTTGAAAAACATACCGCATACTCTCTTTTCAACTCTTTATTTCTTACATAATATTTGACATGCGGGAATCAGAGTCATTACATTCCGACTTGGAATGACATTCTTCATATTTCATTTATTTCATTCTTTTCTCATGTCCATTACAACATATCCCACAAGATGTGAAAATCGTTCATTTCATTCGAACATGACAACTAAACAAGATAACAGATAATAATGAATTATTCAGTTACGATGTTTATTCCAATATATAGTTCATCTAAAATTCCTTCACTATTCCATTTCGTCTAACCAAACAATAGTTTAGAAACACAAAGCTTAAAGCTATAATAACTTATAAAACAACTATATATAAATGCATTCATTTTAAAATGAACACAAAACAAGATATTTAAACTAAAATCTTAAACTAGATTCATGGAAGTACTAATCATTTAATTGTATATGTGTTCAAGGACTCAAATATTTGATGTTACCCACATACTCAAATGCAATGACAAGAAAGAGACATGTCAAGGTAGAGAACACTAGATTGTGCAATACATAAGAGGATGACATGATAGACAAAGGACTAACCATTTGCAAGGTGGTGCGGTGGTAAATGTTATCAAAGTATTTAACAAAGGTTATTGTCTAAAAATCGTTGGGTGAACATTTTGAGGATGACCAAGAAACTGAAAAGTACGAAAAAAGTCACGAGAATACGAAATAGAGTGTCTCAGAATAAGATATCCAACCTAACTACAATATGCGACGAAATACAAGTTCTTATGAACTTGCGGATTTCACACAGAGCAAAACGGAAAACTACGTCTTGGAATGATTGGTGCATTGACCCTGTAAATGCATCCAAAGGTTGAAATGTACGTTTCTTTGGCTTCAAGTGTTAGAGATCGTTTGTGATTATGTATACTGGAATTTGATCTTATGTTCTGGTCTTGTGATAAGGATTTATTTTATACATTTTTAAGAGGTCATTTAAGCCCAAAATCGTATGAATATGATCAAATATTGCCTTAATTCATTTCTTTTTGCATTTTAGGTACTTGTGACGAAAAATCTAGAAATCGGCACATTTATGGCTTATTTGGACGAAAAATGAAGAAAACGACGAAGTCGCAAAATCTTGCCGCCAGATAGTGGAGTCTCGGTGTCACACATCACAACGCGACGGCGCCACTTGTTACTAAAGATGGATTTTGGTGAAAAATTAACAAGTGATGCCTCGATTTGTAATCTGAAGTTGAGAGTCACGATAAAGCTAACAAGAGACGACCCATATCATTTACAAGGGACGACGTCAAGCATCACATGACGGCGCCAGAGATCCAAAGTGACATAACAACGACTTGCACAAGACGAAACCCTCATGACGGCGAATGACGGGCGTCATAACCTATAATGTGACTCACACAAGTGTAATACTATATATATTTTGCATGTTTTCATTATTTATGTAACACTTTGGAGAGGCAAACCCTAGACAATTTCACAACTTTTGTGAAGGTTTTTCGATCATGTTGGCTCATGTTTAATTGAAGATAAGTAATCCTCTTAATCATTCAATATGTTTATGTGTTGTTTGATTATATGATTTTTTTTTCTTCACTTTAACATGCTAGGCTAGATTTATTAGTGTTTTCTTAGATCTAATGAAACCTTGTTATTAATTATTGATTGCCGTCTCTTGTTGAATTGGTTTCCTCTCGTTATGGTAAGAAAAGCGGCTTATTTCTTATATGTAACTAGCTTGTCCATCTTATAACACGCTACCCTAGAGTGCACTTGGTGGTTTTCTCGTTGTATTTATTACGTGAATTGCGGCTTGTAGATCCTATGAGACTTAATAGACTTTAAGCTTCTTAGGGGAGACTTATACGTTCATAGAGTTATGGCATTTAGCACCTCCCTATGACTAATAAAAAGGAATACAAGGCTCCAACTAATACAAGAGTGTGACAATTCGACTAATCAATAAGTGATAACAAGGGCGTAAAGAAATCTAAGTAAACACAATTTTCTATCATAAGAGTTACCACCAATTTACTTTTCTTGCATTTTATGTTAAGTTATTTAGTTTTGTTTTAGCTAGTTAGTAGTAAAACGCCCACTATTCAAAATCCTGAGATTTTAATTTGCTTTCTAAAATATACAAAAAGACTCATCCCTCACCTTTAGACCTATCTTGACATACACTTCAGCCTTCACAACATTATTCCTCTAGAGAACGATCAATCCCGTGTTCTACCTATACTATACAACAACGATTAGGTACACCGCTTAGGATGATTGTAAAACTTTTTGAGGTCTTACAAAATCCGCATCATCTTGGATGGAGCGATCTTCTGTGTTGGACTTTGATAGAGCGAACTGGTATTGTTTGGTTATATAATTTTCTTACTTCATCAGCTCATTGAGGGTCTCTATGCAGAGGCGGAGCCAGAAAAATTTGTTTAAGAGGGAATATTTTGATAATTTTTAGAAATTATATTACAAAATGGTTATTAAGGGGGCAAATTATAAAAAAATTCATATATTCAGAAAAGTTACACTACAAATATTTTTTTTGTTAGGGGGCACGCCCATGTCTCTATGTTCACTAATGGAGGATGAAAGTTGGTGGATTTGATTATTTTGGCCTTCCACATGTGTTTTAGCCATGTTGTTTCTTTTCTTTTGTATGCTTAGGTTTTACAACTTGTAAATATATATAGGTGAAGATGGTTTTATCCAAACAGTTGTGATATGCTCCGTTTGAATTTGTAACTTTTGAATTAGGGCGAAATATAGCGTTTTCATTAATGATGGTTGATCGTGGTACGATACCCCGGACACGTAAGAGTTAGACATGGACGAAATGCGACCCGCTGGACCGGATCCACTCGAGCACCGTCCATACCCGCGGTACCACCGACCAGGATGTCGGATCGCGGATAAGGGACACTTCCTGAGGAGGCCCCAACCGCGCCCCGCCTAAAGAGTAAGGAATCTCGCATGGGATGGAGGTCTCACACCCACGCCCCTAAAAAGGAAAGCGGATAGATTCCGCCCAAAACCGTCATTGTCACGAGAATAGGACAAGCTCGGGTTGACTTACGTCATTTCCCACTCATAAACTGTCGCTCTCATGACCCGTGACCATGAGAACATGACGGAAGGTCAACCATATAAATAGGGCTCTCGCCGACATTCAAACGGTAACACATACACACACTCTCTCTCTAGAACTCACTTTATATCTCTAAACTCATACTCATTCTCACACCGGAGGTTGACCGCGGAAGCCCCCTTCCGCGGTGAGGCTAACGGTGCCTTATTTTCTTAGCAGCTTTCAGCCAAGATTCCTACTTAGTACAAGATCCCTTACTTGATAAGATAGCCTACACTATCCTTTGTAGAGAAGTTCCCGGATTTGTATTAACAAGTTGGCGCCATCCGTGGGACCAGTAACATAACTGCGTTTCCAAAAGAAGCTCTCTCATGAGTAATCTAGCAGACAACCCTTCTCCTTCCCCTGGACCATCCACGATCAGAAACACGGGAGGAAAGGAAAAAGGATCATGATATAGAACACTACCCCCCTAACGTTGTGCCAGACGCAGCAATAAGGGAGTTCTGTTAAAGACAATACAATCAGATTCTACCCATAATGGCAGAAAAAGTCCATCAGGAAAAGCTAGACCGGGTCAAAACCCCTTTGGACTTTGATGATGAAACCAGGAATGAGAGATCTCGAGAACATGCCCGGAACACCCGTTCGAGTCCGAAAGAAAAAAAACCCAAAAGAGGCGGAGGCTAGCCCCAATGCGGATCGGACCCGGAGTATTCCAGATCGCAAAGTGTCTTCTCGAGACTCGGCAATGAGAGGTGGCGTTCTAGAGAAAAGAGCCGGTGGAAGGGGAGGCGCGCGGACGTATTCTCTAGGTGGAAAGGGCGTCCCGACGTGACCACAAGGTTAAGAGACGAAACTGGATGTGTAACACCCCAAAATGGCTCAATGAAGCATACAAGTATTGGGGTGCTACTAAATTGATATCACAATTGGTTTTTCATAAATAAACTTTTATTCATACTTAAAACAATGTTTACATTATTGAGTAGTCGAAAAATGACCCATTATAAAAGGTGGTCCCAATACATAAATCGGAGTCGTCTATGACCATGCCATGCCTTTGCCTTTGCGCCCAAAGATAAGCTATCACCTCAAAACCTCAAGATACATGCTAAAAGGGGTCACCACGTTGGTGAGTTCATAGGTTTATTTAAAGGGATTTCATCACCTTGTTTCAAATTTGGTTTTGATGATCATTACGTCTTGCATAATGTCATAAAGTTTATAGTTTCAATTCATAAAATGATTTCATAAAAGAGATTTCATTAGTGGACCATAAGTAGGGTATATGTATATTACAACGAATATAATGTCATATATTGTATCTATTACGCTAGCACTAAGTTCATGCAACCGGTTACGACGGTTTATGTATGCACAAGGAAGTCATACAAATAAGGAGCCCATGGCGAGTGTTTATCCCAATACACTCGATCCCGACATGCTATATGTTTCGCCTTGACCCAAGCGGGTCAACCGAAGTGGAAGTCACTCCCAATAGATCTATTTATAACATTCGCTTCCAGCGAGAATTGACGGCTCATGAAGAGGCAATTTGGGATCTAAAGTCTTAGGCTAAGTCTTGTAATATTTTAGGTCAAAAGTTTTGGTGTGGTCCTTAAAGCATCTAGGTATGATGTATCTTAAAACATATCAATCAAAGGCATAGTATGCATAGAATGCGAATTTTAGTAATTAAATCATTTAAGTAAGAATGAGCATGTATCTTCCCCAAAACAGGTTATAAAACGAGTAAAAGTAGGGCTATGAAACTCACCTTGGCAATGTGCAATATGAAGTCTAAAGGAATTAAATCAAGGAGTGATAGTGCACGACTCAAAGACGCAACCTAATTACGGTAATTCTTAGTTTATAGCAATGCGTACTCGCGACTCAAAGTGTGTAAATTTAAGTGTTTACAAGTGGTTGTGTTTAATGTTGCTTGTGTGGTAGACTTTACGTTAAAATCGCTTTGAAATGTTTGGTAAGTATTGGCTCTTGGACAAATGTACAATTATATATAAGAGTATATATAAAAGTATACATGACGAGTAAGTTTCGATTCGGGAGTAACTTAGGACAACTACGACGGAAATTATTCACAATGGAAGTGTTTGTGAAAAAAATCATACATTTTCGGTAAAATATTAATAAATACCTCAAAGTTGAATATTCATATAAATAACGTTGAGTGATATTAAATGTATATATAAATGAATGTGTTGATATATATATATATATATATATATATATAGTGTATCTTTATTTTGAGAACTCATTAAGTCGAGAACTCTTCTTGTCCAATCATAATTTAGTAAACTCATTTTATTTTATTTTATTATGTTCAATTCATAGGGCATTAAAGGAATTTAACATATACAACATTTATCGATAATTCAAATTTTTCTAAAATTATGGAAGATACGGTTTTCTTTTTTTACTTTTATTTTACGATCTTCTTATTCTCCCTCCCAACCCTAGCCGCCCCTCCTCTCTCAATCACTAATTCAAAACCTTCAATCAAGGATCGTGATTTACTGCCACAACAACCATGATCACTAATTCAAAACCTTCATTTGTTTATTTAATTATATTGTTCTGATTTGGGTTTAATTTGTAGAATACTTATTGAACTACTGGATCTTGTAACTAAATGAATATTTATTGTTCTGATTTTGCTTTTTATTGTGTTTCTCTGTCAATATTTTTGATCGATTGTGGTTGTTTGGTGTGCGAGATAAGCGTAAAGCCATAGAAGCGAAATATGCGGTCCCGTGAAAGGTTCTGTGTTGTTGTTGTTTTCTTTTACCGTATTTTTGTTGGATGCTTCCGGTTATTGGTTGCAAAACGGGCTGGATGGTTTGGATCCATGGCACGTTATTGGTTGCAAAACGGGTATATGTATTTACTTCTATAAGACAACCCGATCCTAGTTCAAAAGTATGACGTGTTCCCATTTCTTAACTTGGCGCCTAGTATGACCAACTTGGTTCCCTATAATTATTATAAATTTGGAATCTTTATGAAACTAATGATAATAATTGGTTTACGCTATGGTTGCTTTAACCTTGTACTATAATTGGTATTGAGTTGTTTAAACAATATATAGGTGCTCACCTCATTGTTGAATGTCACGCCTCATCTGTTGAAACAAAAATTTTGGGAGATTAACGGAGTAACTCGGGTTATATATGGTAGTATACGTCTAGTGGTAGTATCGGTTTGTTATTTCTTTAGTTGCATACGCCTAGTGGTAGTATTTTAGTGTTATATTTCATCCGTTAGACCAAAATTTTATTGTTATACTAATTGAATATGCAACTTTTGTAATATACTCTTTCTAAAAGGAAAAAAATCCATTTCAAAACTAGCCAAGCTTGTCTTATGTCGATACTCTTTTATATCGGTAAATAACCAAATATTACGAACTATGACTATATTTAGGAGTTGCCACATCAAGATAAGGACCTATATAGCAATTATTCCAACATTTTCCATGTATTATATACTCATTTTCCATGTATTATATACTCATACTCGGTATAACATTTTCCATGTATCCTTTTAATGTTATCAAATTTGAGAGTAATGTAAAGTTGCTTAGGAAAGGATAAAAAACTTTGGTGTCCTACTAGCTTTGACATCGATTATTCCTTTGATTAACAATGAGATGTTTACTACTGCTTTTTTTAGCCCAATTAGTTGCATAACTTGCATTACTTATAAGTGAGCTAAAATGGAATAACAATACTTTTATTTGATGATAGTGTTTACGATAATGACTCGACTACATATTTAGTAACAGTTATCGATCAAATTCAACGAAAAACCATGTCAACCTTGTAATGTTGGATACATTGTTCTGAATGGGTCGAAAATGATCCAACTCATCCGCCATTCAAAGTGTATATGGTTTAGCTACCTCTCTCCCAACTGACTCTCGTGTTGCCTCTAAAACCGAGAAAAGGTCAAATTGTCGGAGAAGACAATCGGGATCCTAGGCTTAACACTTGTGGAGCGATATCCATCTCTAGTGAGAAAAACTTTGTTACTTTGAAGAGCATGGATCTTTGAGTCCTATACGCTTCATCTTCTGCGATCTTTCCGCAATGACGTTGACACGGAATGTGGCTACCATGTGTGGAAACAAAGGTTTTCCGTGAAGCATGAAAATAAGGTTGATGTTAGATCGAAAGTTGAGGAATGGGTGATTACATTGGCTTTTCCGGTTGGAAGAAGACTCAATAGAGGTGCAAGCATGCATGGCATCTATTCGTTTTACCAATCGAGACACTAACAAATTTTCCGTTTGTTATCCGGTGGATTTTGTTGGCTTCATCAAGGAAAATATTCGTGGGATAACAAATGGAACCGGGTATTCTTGATTGTGTTCGGTTGCATTTATGAATGCGTTTACCTCTCTGGTAAAGTCAACGCAAAGTGCTCCTGTTTACGTATAAAACATACATGTTTACGTATAAAACATGTATGTTTTGTGTATGAATTATAAAACATATATGTTTTGTGATTGGATTATATATGTTTTGCATACATAAAAAAAAAATCTCCTGTTTATTTGTGTTTGTTAGTTTAAGCTTGTCCATGTGTGTTATGTTATCTTAAGTTTTATTTTAAAAGTAATTAATATTGGCTATTATTTTTTCTAGGCTTGACGTTCTTGGAAGGCGTGCATACATACTGGAAGTACATATATGTTCTTGGAAGGCTTGCATGTATGTTTTTGGAAGACATGCACACATATGTTTTGTGCACATATGTCCGTTTACATTAACTATAGTTAGTGCACAAGTGTAAAGATAGATTATATTCATGTATTTCTTATTATAAATTGTATTTTAATTGTATTTCAATCTATATCGAATTTTGTTTTTAACATTATGTTCTTGGTTGTTATAAGTTACATGATCTAAAACACATATACACATTTTCATTTGAAAAACATGTATGTCGAAAAATTATTTCAAAACCAAAATAATAAAATTAATTCATAAAAACACATATGCACTAAATCGGTTTTAAAACATGCATGTTCAAAAAAAAAAAAAAAAAAAAAAAAAAAAAAAAAAAAAACGGAAATTGAATGTTTTAAAAATATGTCTTATTTTAAAAATAAAAATAACATAAAATTGACTTTACTATTATACCCTTTTGGATTAAATAAAATAGTTTAATAATTCAAAAATGCTATGTTGCATTGATATGTTGCACAATATGCATTACTTGGAGTACATAAGGGGTTCTCATGATTCACACTTAACAAGGGTTCTCAAAATAAAAGCCCCTATATATATATATATATATATATATATATATATATATATAAAGTTAGTGAGAAATATTTATATTACTTTGTTTTAAATATTCTCTTGTCTTTTAGTCGGGTTTTGATATTAAAACTAAATATATTAATTTGACGAAATTACGAACAAGATGTGTCGGGAATAAATTGTTTTGACATTTTTATTATTAGTTATAAAAATGTATAAGTTTGGGGTCCAAAATAGTTGTTAGAATGTAAAAGTATAAAAAATGTCAAGTATTAAACTTGAGGGGTTGGAATTATAAAGAGTTATATAAGTTATAAACTTATATAAGTTTTAAGAAAAGTTGATAAGTTTTCCAAACTAGAGAGGCTAAACTGTCAAAAGGGGGAAAATTGCAAAAATAACCCAAAAAAATAAACAAACAAGGTGTCGCCCCTAGGTTTCGTACCTGGGACCTCTAGCATACAACCAAACGACTCCACTAACTGAGCTAGGGTCTTTCTTGGTTTAGATTTGCAACGCAATTCTATTTATGGGCTTTTCAACGGTGTTATATTTGCATGAATTTTTGACAGTGTATGCGTCTGAGTTGTGTTTGCATGTGTATGGTTTTGTTTGTGTTTCAAATCAGTTTATCCATCTTGTTTCAAATAAGCATTCAAGCTTATTAATAAGCACCACTTTACAAGAATGAGACTAAAATAAGCTCAAATAAGTCTCGACTTATTTGAGTTTATTACGACTCAAAAACCAAACGAAGTCAAAATTGTAAAACAATTTTGTGTAGATTTCCAAAAGCTCGTTTAAGTCACAAAAGCATTTTACTTGAGTTAGCTTATTTTAAGAACTCGGTTAACGGGTTGGTCCTTTTGGCCCGATATGTAAAAATAAGTTTTCAAGTAGCAATTAGCATGTATAACTTGACGATAAGCTATACAAGCCACGAATAAGCATATAAGTTGAATAAGCATATGTGTCCGAGAGCCAAGACTTAAGTTGTTTACATGTAAGTTTTCTCATTGTCACTTTAAAGTTCCAAAACTACTTATATCCCACCATTTAGCTTATGTGGTTTGAAAATAGTAAATATTAGCACAAGTCATTTTCTTTGAGCTTATTAGTATCAAGCTTGCTTAAAGATACCACACAAGTCCTTAAACAACAACAAACCCAGCGAGATATGTAGATGTGAATATATATGTCAATGATGGTATGCTTTGGTTTTATGGTTTCATATTGCAACACAAACATAGATTCAATATGTATCTTAGTTAAGAATATCATAATTGAAGACAAGTTTAAGGTCACGCGACAATCTTACAGTGAGGAGACGAAGAAGAGAGTGTCAAATGAGAGTGAAGCCAAGACGATGTTTGTAACCCAAACTTGCTATCCCAAGAGTTCCTAGTTTACTAATCAACCCAACCTTTTTCATTCCTTCCTTTGCTTGCCTACTGCCGACTCAACAAGAGAAAGAGAGAGGAATTTGGTGTTTTGTTTTTGGTGGTGAAAATAAGCTAAGAGTTGGGGTGTTTAAGTAGGGATTAGCACATGTGGTATTGGGAGTTGACATTTTGGTTTATAGGGTTCTAGCAGTCACATGGTAAAGAAACAAAAGGTGGTGTGATGTCTCATAAGACTTGACAAGGCAAGCTTTTAGCAAATGATGTTGGCTAGGAGGAAACATGGGGCTTTGGCATTTGTTTATGTGTAGACTAGGGTGGCTTGAAAATGGTTTTGGTCTCCTTTTGGGTTATGTTTACACGCAAGGAAGCACCAAGAAAAAGGTATGTTGTGTCGTGTGCTTGTGAGAACCAAGAAGAAAAGTTAACAAAATTATCAAATTGTAGTACACCTACATGTGTTTATTGGTTGAGCGAGCAAGAAGAAAACAAAAATATAAAACTTGTTTTTAAATTTAATTTGGAATTGTATAGTTTTAGGGTGCACTAGGGTTGAGATATCACATAGGTAGTGAGCCCGTATGGTTTGATGTGAATGTAAGCCCAACTGAGATTTGTTGGGTTCAATTTGTCCCGGTGTTTAAAATAATTAGTCGCGGTGTCCCGGTTTGACACTTATAAGTAAAATGTATAAAATGCATTTTCGAAAGTGTTTTTATAAAAACATCTTTGGACTTGAACATGAGTTAAATAAATATTGCCATTACTAATTGGGTGTCGGTATGCGTGTAGTGCCGTGATTTTTAAATTCACGAGATAATTTCTCGTTTTCTTTAGTGAATTATCGTGATTGATAAAAAGTGTATTTTCTCTTATCTAAGTATTTATTTTAGTTTTGTATGCTATCTTAAGCTTGCGATCTTGGAATAACTAATGGATTAAGCTTATGTATGCTTAAATTTTGATGGGATAATAATAAATTTCACATTTATTATACGGATATAGCGGACAAGCGAGGTCTTATTTCTAAGGAAACGAGATGACCTATTGGTTTTAAATTTTAGATATTGGCATCTATTAGAAAATAACCGATTTAAATTTTCTGACGTGATAAATATTATTATAATAATCCAAAATTTTACGGGTTGTTATTATGTGTTTTCAAGACTCCAATCAAAAGCGTCTTCTCGCCGACAACGTAGAATAGAAGTTGAAAGGCTTAGGAAGGAAGACGCAGCAAGGTACTCGGTTGAAAAACACAAGAAAAGTCAAAGCTTGGCCCGGGCAAGTTCTTCCCACACACGGCACAACAGGGATGAGAGCTATTGCTCGTACCACAGTAATCCTAGGGATGCATCCCCCCGGAAAGCGAGGAAAGTACATGAGGATACTGGAGGTCCACCCCAAAGAACAAGTCAGGAGACGAAGCTGACGAATTATACTCTCCATACGACATGACTGACGCGGATCCCTTCACCCAGCGGATACGGAGTTTCGAATTCCCAAAAAGAACAAGGATGCTAGCTCATATTAGAACATATGACGGGACAGGGGACCCAGAGGATCACTTGAAAAATTTCCAGACCGCGGCCAAAGTGGAGCTATGGCCCATGCCTACGTGGAGCCACATGTTTAAATCTACCCTGATAGGGCACGCCCGCATCTTGTTTGATGAACTCCGCCCAGAAAGCATTGACAGCTTTGAGGAGCTAAGAGCAAGTTTCCTCTCCTATTTTCTTCAGCAAAAGAAGTACACAAAGGATCCTGTAGAGCTGCATCACATAAAGCAGCGGGAAGGGGAATCCACAGAGGCATTTGTGGAACGGTTCAAGATGGAGAGTATGCATGTGAAAGGTGCTCCAGAGTGTATGCGGGTGTCGGGTTTCATGCACGGGATAACAAATCCTGAGCTGATTAAAAGACTCAACGACAATATACCCCAGACAGTGGATGAAATGTGGAAAGTAACTAAAGCATTTCTCGAGGAGAGTTGGTCGCGCCAACTAGGCAAAAAGCAAGCACAATGGAAGAACCACGAGAGTGGTCGAAAAACATCCGGATATTTGAACTAAAAGCGAGTTCAAAGGCCGCCTGAGGTCGAGAAAGGGGCGGGGATGATTCACCCCTCACAAAGACCTCAAAGGAAATCTTAACCATGGATCTTTATTAAGTTCACAGCCCCCTACCTATGTCTAGTCCAACCGAGTCCCGAAACAAAGATAAGTACTGCGATTTCCATAGGGAAAAGGGACACAACACGGACGAATGCTACCAGCTGAAGAAGCAGATCGAGGAAGGAGTCCGGTCCGGACAGCTAGCACACCTGGTCAAGGAAATCAAGAATGGAACCCAAAAGAATGGTGCCCCCAAAGGGGGGAAGAAGGATATCGCGGCCAAGGACAAAGCCCACGCCATATTCATGGTACAAACATGGTAGCGGACGGTCAAACCTAGGGTATCTACGGACACAGCTCCTAATCTGGAAATCTCCTTTCCCCCCATATCTGGGGATTATTGGGACGACCATCCGCTAGTAATTAAGGCAGACATTGAGGGATGTATGGTCCACAGAATGTATGTGGACAACGGGAGCGCCTCGGAGGTCTTGTATGAGCACTGCTTCAACAAGCTAAGCCCGAACATTCAGAAAAGAATGATCCCTGCCTCATCACCACTGTTGGGATTCAGTGGAGAACTCTCATGGCTGTTAGGACAAATTGATAACGCTACACGCGTCGTTCGGGGTCAAAGGAACTTCCTTTTCGTCGAGCAAGTTTTTCAACACCCAGGCGGTGAACCTAATCGTTGTAGTGTAGTATTAGGGTAAGCCACGGAATTGATATCGTTTCTCTGGGAATAGGGATGCTAGTGAGAAGTTACTATGCTAAGGTTGGGGTTGAGAAAGATTATTTTTTTATCTTTTTATGTTTTTAGGAAATGGAAAGGTACGAATCTCGGGGTTTGTATGACAACTGGCAATTTAGGGAGTCTATTTTAGGTAACCGCATTACGTTAAACTAAACCGAGCTTTGCCTTTATCACTATTTTTATAAACCATGACTTGATTTTATATCTTCTATTGGTTTTTACGGTTTATTTCACTATTAAATGAGTTATCATATGAGTTTTAACTCTATTTGGTAGGCACTATTTGATTCGGCACTAGAAAAGCCTAAAACGAGAATTATAGTAACTTTTAGATCGTAACTCGAAAATTAAGCAATAAATAGTCAAAACTTGTGGAAAACATAAATAATGATGTTAGAAAGTTGAATGAACGCCGTGGGACACTCGGGGACAATATAAGAAGATGAGAAAACTACACCACCCATGACCTCGAGTTAGGTGTTGTAGTGTT
This sequence comes from Chrysanthemum lavandulifolium, assembly GCA_022545495.1. Taxonomy (NCBI): domain Eukaryota; kingdom Viridiplantae; phylum Streptophyta; class Magnoliopsida; order Asterales; family Asteraceae; genus Chrysanthemum; species Chrysanthemum lavandulifolium. The sequence continues at coordinate 144,636,012 of CM040239.1, forward strand.
TGCTCTTAGGATCTGGAGACATTATCTCGATGGAACCAAGTGTGTAGTGTTTACCGACCATAAGAGTTTGAAGCATATCTTAGATCCATAGGAACCGAACATGAGACAATGTCGTTGGTTGAATTGCTTAGTGATTACGATCGTGAGATTCGTTATCATCCCGGTAAGGCTAATGTTGTGCCGATGCACTTAGTCGTAAGGAGGACATTCCACCCCTACTTGTTATATCATTAGAATGACCATTGTTTCGCCTTACCGCCTCAAATTTTAGCCGCCCAAGGAGGCATTGACGAAAGAGAACCGTCCTTATGAGAATCTTCATGGAATGGTAGAAAGTGAAAACGCTTCTTGAAGCGCTTCGACGAACATTATGCTTCAAAGGTGTCGGATACCATTTATGGTGGAATCAGTGAGTTGATTATGCACGAGTCGCATAAATCAAAATACTCTATTCATCCCGAGCCGATAAGATGTATCGGGATCTTAAGAAACTTTATTGGTGGCCTAATATGAAAGCCGATATAGCTCAAGATGTCGGTTGGTGCCCGACTTATTCTAAAGTTAAGGCGAACATCGAAACCATTAGGACTCTTAGTTCAACCCGAACTCCGGAATGGAAATGGGAGATAATAACCATGGACTTTATCACTAAATTACCGAGAACAGTTAAGCGGCAATGACGTTATCCGGGTAATATTTGATCGCTTAACTAAGTCGCTCGCCACTTAGCTATTAGTGAAACCGATAATCTTGATAAGCTTGCTCGATTGTATCTTAAGGAGATAGTATCGCGTCATGGAGTACCGATATCTATCATTTCCGATAGGGATAGTCGCTTTTACATCCCACTTTTGGAAGTCGTTACGCAAAGATTAGGAACAATTTGGATATGAGTACTACTTACCATCCTCGCACCGATGGTCAAAGCGAGAGAACCATTCGGACTTTAGAAGTCATGCTTAGAGCTCGTGTTATTGATTTCGGCAAAGGTGGGAGAGACATCTCCCATTGGCCGACTCGCACAATAATAGTTATCACTCTAGCATTAAGGCCGCCCCATTTGAGGCATCAGATGGCGAAAATGTCGCTCTCTGCTTGTTGGGTCAAGATGGGCGAGTCAACTTCTGTGTCCCGAACTTGTCCTAGAAACCACCGAGAAGATAGTTCGATTCGTAATCGGATGCAAACCGCTCGGGATCGACAAAAGAGTTATGCCGATAAAAGACGAAACCTTTAGAATTTCGTGTTGGAGATCGTGTTATGTTGAAAGTTTCTCCTTGGAAAGGAGTGATTCGCTTTGAAAAGCGTGGAAAACTCAATCCCCGATATATTGGTCCCTTTCCAATCCTGGAAAGAATCGGACCGGTAGCATACCGCCTGGAGCTACCATCGGAACTGAGTAGTGTACACAATGTCTTTCATGTTAGTAATCTTAAGAAATGTCTTTCGGAGGAAAACATAGTGGTGCCTTTAAGAGATATTCGTATTGATGAGAAATTGAATTTTGTTGAGGAACCGATTGAGATTATGGATCGTGAGACTAAAAGGTCAAGAATAGCGGTATTCGATTATTAAGGTTCGTTGGAACTCCTGCATGGACCGTAGTTCACTGGGAACGTGAGGGCGTTTTCCGTAGGAAGTATCCTAAACTTTCATGACATCAAGCAACTCGAGTGAAACCCGACGGGTTTCTTCGAGGTCGGGAGGTCTGTGACAACGGCAATTTAGAGTCTATTTTAGGTAACCACATTACGTTAAACTAAACCGACCTTGCCTTTATCACTATTTTTATAAACCATGACTTGATTTTATATCGCCTATTCGCTTTCTACGCTTTATTTCATTATTAAATGAGTTATCGTATGAGTTTTAACTCTATTTGGTAGGCACTATTTGATTCGGCACTAGAAAAGCCTAAAACGAGAATTATTGTAACTTTTAGACCAGAATCAAAATTGACCAATAAATAGTCAAAACTTGTGGAAAACATAAATAACGATGTTAGAAAGTCGAATGAACGTCGTGGGACACTCGGGGACAATATATGAGCTCTGGAATGGGTAAAGCGGGATAGTTACGAAAAATTACAACTCAGACCTCCTCTTTCTCCCCAGCGGCGCCCCTCCCCATATTTATTTATTTTGAGTCCCTAGTGTCCTAGTATATACCCTCACCTCACCACACTTTCACCCTTTCATTCATTCTCTAAAACACACACACCACCCTCTTTCTCTCTACACCATCTCTAAAACCCTAACCCTAAACCACCTTGGCCGCCGCCACTGCTCCGCCACCACGGCCCACCACCTACCGTCACCATACCACCACCACCATCTTGAAGCTCTCTTCGCCTCTTTCCAACCATATATTACACGCCCATTTGGACCTCCATAACACCTTCAAATCTTCGAATCAAGATGCGTACTTTTAGGGTTTCAAGTGGGTTTTGCAATTGGTGCTTGAATAAGGTAAATGGAATAAGATTTGAGCTTGTTTGAGCTATTAGAAGCCACTTAATTGAAATCTAGGGTTTCGACCTAATGATGAAATTTGGGGCTTTTGGTGGAACATAAAATTAAGTCTAATTAGTGACTAAATAAACAAGTAATTAGTGTTTCGTAAATGTGTGGTGTATCAATTGATGGGTTTATGCATTTTAGGGTTTAGTTTCATATTTTTGGTTAAGATAGATGATGGGTTTTATGTTTGGTTATTGTTTGGAGCTTGAATGATTGGATTTGAATGTTGTGGAATGAGTTTGGGTGATGTTTGATTGATGTGGAATGGTGTACGAGCCCTTAAAGCGGCACGCACGTAGCCCTTGGCTTGCGACGTGACCCACTTGGGCCATGGGTCCGGGTCGGGTTGATTTGGTAGCTTGTTGGTTGATGTAGTTGAGGTTTGGATGAGACGAGTGGAGCCAAAAAGCTTCTAGAGCTTGTTTGGTTCACGTGGTCTTAACAGCGACCATGTCATGACCATTAGGGTCATAACATTGGTTTCGGGTACATTTGGTTGATTGATTGGTTGGCGAGATTGTTTTGAGTTGGTTTGGGATTGAATTGCGATATTATGACTTTTACATTGGACTTGATATATATATTGTTGACTTTGAGCTACGCCGGCGTTACATTTTGACTTTTTAGTCAATAGTTGACTCGACAAAGCCGTATGTATGGACTTTAGTATAATTTGGACTATTGATTGATTAAAAGTCGAGAAGTTATGACTCGTGCTTGTGGACTCAAACGAATAACGTTATGAAACTAATAATGGAATTTGACGATATATATATTTATACATGAAAATGCCAATAAATTATGAAATATAAATAATAAATGGGCTTTTGTACTAAAGATATCGATAACAAGACTTATCTTGTTATTTACTATTTTAAACGAAACTAACGACTAAATTGGAAACATTTTGTAATAAATAAGTAATTAATGTTTCGAAAGTACCGTTTATCAATAAATGTCAATTGTGGACATTTAATATTAGTTAAGTATTTATTTACTTACGTTATGTGCATGGGTTACGGATAACCTAACGTTAATAGTGTTGATCTGCGTGGGTAGCGGACTTATTAGGTTGACGAATCTAATTAGAGCCCGCTAGGTACGTTGGGTAACCTTATTAATGGGTGAATTATCCTTATGACTCTTAGGGATACGATTGATTTATGGGATAATAAGCTTACACGAGTAAATAAATGAGTTTATCGAGTCGCGAATTCGATAAGGTCTACTATTTATTCGAAACTTATTGGACTATGGAGCTTATAGTTTAGAGGTCTCATTGTGTCGCATTGAGTTATATATTGGTTGTTTGAGTGCATTCATAGCATCATATTGAGTCGATACACCCACATGAGGAATACCAAACACTATGATTAAATGGTGAAACGAGACGTTTTTGGAAATAAAGAAATGGAATATATTGGGGTAGATAACGTTGATTTTGAGGAATATATATATTAAAGTTGGTCTACATTAATAGGTTGTGCCGAGTCGATAGTTGTTGTGCCGTGATACCGTTATCTTCTGCTAGTGTTTATTTGTGCGTTGATTGCTTGAGGTGAGTTTCATAGCCCCACTTTCATCTATGATTTTAACTATATTGGGGTGAGAATCATGTTACTGTTTTTGGACCGTGAAAACTATTTGGATTTGCTTATGTGCTTGACTGTATAGATAGATGTGCGGTAGTTGTTGCCTTAGACTAGGTTGAACCGTTGCCTAGCTAAGAATAGACTTCCACATCGACCTAGTTCGGGGTTGGCAAGCCGTTCTAGAGGTTGCCATGACGATCTTGGACTGTAGTCGCGGGGGCCGAGTAATCCTAGATACGGGATGTGAGTATATGATTGGATATTCGGGTAGGATCGGATGTGAAAGCGGTATTTATCTATCTTAGGTCTTGCATAGCAAATCAACTCTTCTGGTCAACTATGATTTTGTTAAACGTAAACCAATGAACTCACCAACAGTGGTGACCTTTTGCATGATTTCTCACGATTGGGAGATGTTTGGAATACGTGATCGGTGGAAGCTTGTCAAGAAGGCGGGTTCAAGGATCATTTCGACTACGATAAACTATGGGGACCTATTTTATTAAACTATGTTTTGGGCCTAATATTTGTACTTTTGGATTAAATGTTTTGAATAATTAAATTTGGGATTGGTTTTGAATGTTAAATGACTATCTTTTGCTATACTTGTGTGCGATACCAACCAATAGTAACGCCTCAAAACTTGATTAAGTCTTCGTTGTACCGAGATTTCGGGGTATTTACGCTGGATTGGGGTTTGGTATTTCTACCGATTACTTCTACTTATCTAAACTAAGGCGTATGTAGTCTATGTCTATTTTGTGTGCTCGTATGATAGTTAAAAATGTATTTGCTTAGGCTTTATTACTCCCTAGTTATCTCCTATTGGTGGTTGAATTGTCACGTCCTTATTCTTAATTGCGTTGTGTCTCTAAGGTCGTAGGGTATCGTTTATCCACTAACTCTTTGAAGCTACCAAAGGTTAACGACTACAAAATCTCTAGGATTCATAAACTTTAACTCTAAGGTATTCTTTGAATGACTTGTCTACAATTACTCTAGGCGATTATAAGCTAAGGTTCATCAAAGATCAATCAATCATTACAAACACAAGGAATGACCTATCGCAATACTAGGTCAATCATACTTAAGATAAGAGACAACCAATCAATATTCAATAACTAAGTTTCATATTACCTAACCAAACACACAAATAAATTAAGCGGGACATGGGAACATGCAAGCATACACACAATCAAAGGAAGACATAATTAAATTAATGAAGTAAAACACTTATCTTGATGTAAGATAGGGTATGGAACCCCTAAAATACTGTATAAAGACGACCTTGGTTCGGTTTAGGTTTTACTCCAAAAGACTACACACTCGAAACTAAAAATTCGGATTCTATATATAAGATTACAAGCCGCGACGGCCACCCTTTAATTTGTGACTCAGTCGGCCACGATTATTAGGGTTTTGTCTTGGCACGTTATCGGTATGTGGCGTCACCTTATGTCCGTGGCGCCGTCGCCTTGAGTCTCGGCGTTATGCGGATCAAATCTAGGCCGTCTGAGCCGCGACGCCTACTCTTTTAAAACACCGTCGTCACTTGAAAATAAGCGGTTTGGCTCTTGTATCGTCATAAAACATCTTTCGGCGTCACATGGGTATAACGGCGCCGTCCCCTTTAGTTCCAAAGCACTGAGTGTCTCGATTCTTGACTTTGGCCATTTCTTCATATATTCATGCCTTTTCGTCCGAATAAGTGTCATTCCAAAGAATTTGCCTTCAAGATACCTAAAAGTGAAAAGGAGCGATATTAAGTAATGCGGATACAAAGTGATCAAATAAAGGCTTAAGCGACCCTCAAAAAGGTACATTTAAAACCTTGTCACAAATCCTCTAGAAGTGACACTAGGAGAGGGCAAAAAAGGCGACCCGGCGCTGGATGAATTTCATGGTAATCTGGTCCCCCTCTCCGTACAATGGGATAATTGGAAGACCAGGCATAAGGCTGTTGAAGATAGTCCCATCCACGGCACATGGAATGCTAAAGTTCCCTACCCATGGAGGAATTGTGACCCTGCACAGTGACAAGGTAGTTCCGGTTAAATGCAGGACGGTCACTGAACCACGGCCCCACCAGAGCACGGAAGAGGCTAAGGCAAAAGAGGGAGTCTAAGTAGCAATCCACCCCAAATTCCCAGACCAAACGATCACAATCGGAGGAAGTTTAAGTGACGAAGGCAAAAAGAGTCTTTGCGATTTGCTCAAAAAGAACTTAGATATTTTCGCTTGGCAACCCTCCGACATGATCGGAGTTCCGCGGACAATAGCCGAACACAAGCTGAACGTCAGAGAAGGCTACAACCCAGTGCGACAAAAGAAGATAGGGCAAGCCCCAGAAAGGAACAAGGCCATCAACGAGGACGTCACCAAACTGGTCGCAGCAGGATTCATGAAGGAGGTTCATTACCATGATTGGTTATCTAACCTAGTCCTAGTCAAGAAGAGTGACGGGAGACTTCAAGGATCTGAACAAAGCCTGTCCAAAGGACTGATATCCCCTGCCGGAGATCAATTGGAAGATCTAATCCCTCTGCGGATATTCCTTTAAATGTTTTCTTGACGCCTACAAAGGATACCACCAAATACAGATGGCATCCGAGGATGAGGAGAAAACGGCGTTTCACACAAACCAAGGCATCTTTTGCTACACAAAGATGCCCTTTGGCCTAAAAATGCTGGAGCCACATACCAAAGGCTAGTGGATAAAGCTTTTGATAAGTAGATCGGAAGAAATTTGGAAGTCTGTGTGGATGACTTTGTCATCAAGAGTCACTCAGAGGTAGAAGTACTTAGGGACATAGAAGAAACCTTCGAAACCTTGAGGAAGATTAACATGAAGCTAAACCCCAAAAAGTGCACATTCAGGTCGGAGCGGGGAATGTTCTTGGGCCACTTCATAAGTAAAGAAGGCATCAGAGCCTGCCCTGAGAAGTCCGAGGCTGTGACTACACTCCCATCCCCAACAACCAAAAAGGAAGTGCTAATCCTGAACGGAAAACTGGCAAGCCTCAGCCGTTTTATGTCCAAATCTGCTGAAAAGTCCCTCCCATTCTTCAAAACACTGAAAAAGTGCATCAAGAAGAGCGACTTTCATTGGACGACAGAGGCGGAATAAGCATTCAAAGAAATGAAGACACGCATTGCCAACTTGCCAATGGTAACTGCACCACTCCCAAAAGAGGAACTGATCATGTATCTGGCCGCGGCACATGAAGCATTAAGCACAGTCTTGCTAGCACAAAGGGAGTCGCGACAAGAGCCAATATACTTTGTCAGCCGTACCTTAAAAGGACCGGAGGTAAATTATAGCCCAATTGAGAAGCTAGTACTTGCATTGGTGTATGCATCCCGCGACGCGGAGATACTTCAAGCACACCGTGGCGGTTATCACGGATCAACCCTCAGGCGTGTTCGACCAAAACAGAGAATAGTGGAAGGATGGCGGATGGGCGATAGAACTAGATGAACATGACATCGACTTCCGGCCGGGGCTGACCATCAAAGGGCAAGTGTTGGCGCACTTCATTGCGAAGTTCGAAAGAAGGATCCCGAGCAAGTTAGTAGACAAGCGGTAGTATTTAGAGCCATGGAACACATTCACGGACGGATCCGCATGCCAGGAAGGGTCCGAGGCGGGTTTAATCTTGACAAGTCCGGAAGGGAAGGAGTTCACGTACGCCTTACATTTTGAATTTGAAGCATCCAATAACGAGGCCGAGTACGAAGAATTGATAGCAGGCCTGCGGATTGCAGAGCAAATGCAAGTGAAAGACCTGTCAGCAAACGTTGACTCCCCGTCTTATGGCAAACCAAATCAACGGCTCATATGAGGCAAAGTAAGCGAGCATGGCCCGTTACCTAGCCAAAGCTAAGGCCTTAATTGAAGGCTTAGGACATTCTTCATCAGCGGATCCCGCGGAGCCGAACAAGCGTGCGGATCGCTAAGTAAGATAGCCTCTACCAGTTTGCCCACTTGACAAAGCAGTGCTTGTGGAAGTCTTGAAGGAAAAATCAATCGAGGAAAAGGAAGTCCTAGCAAATGGTCGAAGAGGAAGGAGACGCGTGGATGGCTCCTTTAATCGACTACCCAAGAGAGGCGAAACATTGCCGCCAGATGACCGAAAGCCATAAGCTGCGGATCAAAGCACGGGCAAGTCGCGCTAAAGGATCGCGCGTCTGTTCGAAATCATTCCTTGAACCATGGCTCCGATGTGTGGGCCCCGCCCAAGCCAACCACGTGATGCGGGAGATCGCGAAGGCTCGTGTAGTATGCACTCGGGACCAAGAGCGGTTGTAGTTAAAGCATTCGATCCGCTACTCTTGGCCAACAATGCACAAGGACGCCGGGAACTCATACGAGTGCGAAGATTGCCAAGTCCTTCGCCGTAGCAAAGAACCCGGCAGTAACTTGACCCGGTCACCTCCCCGACCCTTCTACAAATGGGGCTCGATATCTGCGCCCTTTCCCGGAAGGGCGAGCAAGGTTAAATTCATGATCGTGGGGATCGATTATTTCACCAAATGGATTAAAGATAAACCTCGGCCTCCATTACGGATAGACAAGTGAAGAAGTTTGTTTGGGACAACATAAATGCAGCGATTTCGTGCGCCAGAGAAATAGTGCTCGGACAACGGAAAGCAATTTTGCGATAATCCGTTCAAGGCGGTGCGAAAAGCTCAATATCAAACAACGTTTGCGTCATCAAACATCCACATGCAAATGGATTAGTGGAAAGTGCGAGCAGGATCTTGGGAAGGCATCAAGGCAAGATTGGAAAAAGGCAGCAAGGATTGGATAGAAGAAGTGTCGCATGTGCTATGGGCTCACCGAACCATGATCAAGACTAGCAATGGGGAAACCCCGTTTTCCCTCACATACGGCACAGAAGCAGTCATCCTAGTGGAGATCGGAATGCCAAGCATTCGATGCATAGCCGTCAACCAAGTCTCCAACAACCAGAACGTCCTCCTAAACCTAGACCTCTTGGAAGAAAAGAGGGAAGCCGCGACAATTGAAGAAGCACGCAGCAAGGCTAGGATGGAGAAGTACTATAATGCCAAAGTCCAGAACACGACGTTCAGGCCTGGAGAGTTTGTCTACCGCAACAACGAGGCTAGCCGGATGGAAGACACTGGAAAGCTGGGTCCGAAGTGGGAAGGACCATATGAAGTGGTGGAAGCACTAGGGAACAGAGCGTACAAGCTCAGAGGAGCAGACGAGGAATTACTACCAAGGACGTGGAACGTCCGCAACTTGAAAAAATGTTATATGTAAGTGTAAGTCTATCATCCCCACCTTTTGTAGTTGATCACGGATCAGATCCGGACAACGGGAAAAGTAGTTTAAATTTCTGTCTTTAGTTTTTCTTGTATCATTTTAAAATTATCAATGAAACATAGAGCCTGGACCGCTCTACAGATTTTCCAAAACTAGTTTGTTTACGATTTCATGATATCTTTGCGCATCCGTGACACATATGTCACACAAAAAAAAGGACGAGCAACCTCATAATTGACTCGGGCATGTATGTGGTATTGCAAACCCGTTGACCAATCTATATTACCCCCGGATTACTAAAGTACGTACAAGGGTATAAAACAAAGCCCGGACTAACCAACACCGGCAACCAACCAAAAGATAAGTACGTAATCTACGCACAGAACATATATTATCATTGAGTTCAAAAAAAAATATTTACATACACACGGAGGCATACACCCGGATTACAAAAGATGGCAGCCATAGCCCCAGACCATGATACAACTAAAGAACAAGTGGTAAACAAGCTTCATAAAGGGTTGAAGGGCGGCATAGACTAAATGCCGCCCATGAAAAACAAGGCACCCTACGCGTCCCCGGCACGATCTAATATCTCCGTGTCAAACATATTGTCATGCGTCTGTTCCTCTTCCCCAGTAGGACCCGTCAGAGGAGCAGATGGAGTGGGCCCAGGAGGAACTATAAGCATGGAAGGTTCCCCGGACGGATTAACCTGATGAACGACAGTAGAAACCGTCAAGTCCGGATCCCCATAACCCAATTCCTTGCCATGGATGAGGCTTTTCCTTGCCTTTTAAGCCGCAATAGCCCGTGGTCGACGCATGACAGCCTGCAGAAGAGAATTAGGGAGCATAACTTCCTCCGCGGTAGGACAGTCAAACACTAACTCCCCCGATCCACTAGGCCGTTCCTCCTGCAACACTAATTTTGCCATCAAGTACTCGAGGGGAGCGTCCTTACAAGCTTCAAGCGAATCAAGAAGCGGAAAGGGGACGTCACTTAGCCGCAGAACAAACTGGTGGTAGCGTGCTTTATCCTCTGAGTCATACGCCTTAACGTGTTTCAACTTAACACCTTTGGCCCCATGTACGATCCCGGCCTCTAGACCTTGCCTTAACCCTTCCGATATGGCCTTGCTAATACAATCCCCAAGGCGTGTCTGCAATTCCTCATATTGTTTAAAAGCCATCCACGCCCTACGGAAACCATGCCCGACGACCCACCTTTTACCCTCTACCGCAAGAAGGGTCCTCGGGAATAATTCTTCATCAAAGTGCGGTTCAAATCCGCTAACCTTTGATCTAATTCCTCAGCGCCCATCATATGTCCTCCGGACTTCCTTTTCGCACTCCTTTGACTTCTCCCCAAACAAACCCACTTCTTTGACCTGCGCCTTTAATCCATGGGCGACAATGGACAACGCAAAGAACCTACCCTTAAGTTTCGCATTCTCAACAGTCAATGTAGCCAACTGTTGATCCTTAGGCGCAATCATGCCCTCGGGTGGGCTACACGGTCGCGAGCCTCTTCACTCCTCGACTCGATTCCAAACCCCAGCCTTTCGCGAAGTCCCTTTGCCTCGCATGCCTCTACCTCAGACTCCTCTGCCACTTTCCTTCAAATTAACTATCATCTTCTCCCTACTCCAAATTTTATTGTTCAACTTAGATGTCTCGGTTCAGGCTCGAACTCAACCTCAAACGCACCTCAGGGACATGAGCTCGATGCGCAAGTAACCGCATTGTATTAATCCAGTAAATTTGTATGGGGCATGTTTCGCAACACAAACAAGTAGCCAGGAGTAGAGAGATTATCCACTAAGCTCCGACAGACCTAGGGTACATCCATGCGGAACTCGTTGGTTGGGAGCCACCTCAGAACATAGATATTTTTTGCCTCCGCGGTATCCACGGACATGGACTGGTAGAAGTCCTCGTCCGATGTCGCGGGGCGGTGGGCAGAAAGCTCCGGTGGAGGCGACTCCGCCTCAAAGCCACCTTCTTGATGCTCCGGTGGTGGCTGAGAAGGCCCAGACATATCAGCGTTCAAACTCTCCAAAGGGGCACTGGTGGAAGTTTTGGAGGCAGCATCTGGATCTGCCTGCTGAAGAGGAGAAGCTTCAGAAGAAGCAATGAAAGTCTCCAGTTGTTTGGGTCCAGAGTCGGACTCGTCATGAAGCTCCATGACTGGGATAGGCCCAGGGTCGTGCCTCTTGCATAACCAAAACACTTAGGCTTTTTTTTTTTTTTTTTTTTTTTTTTTTTTTTTAAGAAAAACATAACACAACAAAAATAAGGTGGGACTTACCGAAGCGGTTCGAGCCTTGCTCCAAGACAGAACATTCCTTTTCTTCCATTTTACTTGGGAGGGGCATGAATCTTGGCCCTTTTCTTCCAGACGGCCTTGCTGGCTTTAGCCTCCTCCACAGAATCAACAATGGTCTCCTGGACCAAGGTGATCAGATTCTCCGACGGCTCTATAGCACGCCCCGCCGTCTCCTCTTGCAAAGTTTTCTCACCCTCCTGCAAGATCCTCTCCCCGGACTCCACAGCAAACGGGTCCGGCTGGTTGATGAAAGCAAATAGATCCATCTCTGCAAGCAAAAAGGACAACATGTCAAGCACAATAATAGACAAAAAATCTAAGACAACACAAACCCTAGAAAAGAAACCCAGCCTCATTGTCCGACAACATAAAAGTGGGACGCGCCGTCACATAGTCCCAAGCGCGGCTCAGACCTATTACACACAAGAACGACTCTGGATATTTTTTGAAAGGAGCACGCTTCGTGTCAAGCACGAACAATAACTCCAAATCCACGTCGTCATCTGATGGAGGTGGATCACGGTCAACTAAAACGTTATCGTTCCATGGAATAGACAGCGGAAAAATTGTGGCATCAACCCAGAAAAATTACTCCTTCCAGTTTTTAACGGAGTCAAAGGGAGCGATGTGGCATACGGGGATAACTAAAGTCTTAAGACCCTTCCGCTTCTCTAAAGTTAACCAACTGGTATTCATCCCGGAATAATAAAACTTCCTAAACAGCGCTACAGTGGGCACGCCACCATGGACGCGGCACAAAATCTCAAAATGGCTAATCCTAGCCGCGGCCAAAACGGACAGTTGTGATATGTGAATTTGGAAGTATTTCTAGGACGCTACAAAGGAATTTGGATAAAGGAATCTTAAAGTTGCAAGACTCAAAAAATCTGGTGTATACCCCTATTTTACCCTTAGGAGCATCCCTAATAGTATGATTAGGACTAGGAAGAAGGGGGTGTACTCTATCGAGAATATTGTACTTTGAACAAAACGCATCTAAATCTTGTTGATTCAACTCACACGTGAAATCCCTGAGGAGTTTTTTAGCCATTGTAGAAAATAGGGGGAGGAAAACCTAACCTGAACAAAGGGTACGCACGAAAAAGGACGATAGTAGCTTTTTTCTTTTTTACTTGCGAAGACGAAGAAGCAACAGTAGCCAAAGAAGTAAAAATGAGGGGTATTTATACCCTCCCAAAGGGAAATTAACCGCCCATCGAACGGTCGAGAAAAGGCCACGTCCCCGATCCGTATCCAACGGCTCAGGTTTCTCTAGATCAATGGACAAGATGGGAGCAGCCAAAACGTCACGTCAGTCAGGAAAAAGAGCGGTCAGAAACGATTCGCGATTTCCAAGGACAGCTGTAACGCCTATCCGTTAAGTAAGTGGAATACACAGTCAGCACCAGCAAGGATAACCCGCGGCATACCCAACCGCGGATGAGAAGCACGACTTAGTCTATAACACTTGTTCCTAGCCAACAAGCATAATAGACTGGGGGACTTAATCGTGTACGACACCCTCGGACACACAGAAGAGTTAGACACGGACCCGGAATGCAACCCACTAGACCAGATCCACTCGAGCACTGTCCATACCCGCAGGGTACTACCTGGACGGGGATGTCAGACCGCGGATGAGGGAAACTTCCGGAGGAGGCCCCAACCGCGCCCTAGCTAAAGAGTAAGGAATCTCACATGGGATGGAGGTATTGTCACCCACAGTCCCTAAAAAGGGAAAGCGGGATAAATTCCCGCCCAAACCGTCATTGTCACAGTAATAGGACAAGCTCTAAGTTGACTTACGTCATTCCCCACTCACAAACTGTCGCTCTCATGACTCGTGACCATGAGAACACGACATGAAGGTCAACCATATAAATAGGGGCTCTCGCCAACATTCAAACGGTAACACATACACACACTCTATCTCTAGAATTCACTTTATCTCTCTAAAATCATACTCATTCTCACACCGGAGGTTGACCGCAGAAGCCCCCTTCTGCGGTAAGGCTAACGGTGCCTTATTTTCTTAGCAGCTTTCAGCCAAGATTCCTACTTAGTACAAAATCCTTTCCTTGAGAAGATAGCCTACACTATCCTTCGCAGAAAAGTGCCCGGATTTGTATTAACAATGGTGATAGCTTCTTGTTGGAATGTAAGTATTCTTACAAGAACTTACCATGACTGAAAAAAGAAAACACAATGATGAGACGGACAATGTTTATTGATGTTACTCAAGTGGAAAACCAATAGTTTACGAATGTTAACAAAACTTAGAAAAATATATAAATCTTTTCACGAAACAATGTACAAGTATGTAAAATTTGATTTAGTAAAATAATGTGTTATCGTATAAATCATGATATGGTGTATAGTTTCAAGTGTTATTTCCGATGCGGTTGTCAAAACAGCCTCGTGGCTTCTTTGGCGGTATAGAAACGAGTTCGTCTTTCCATCCAAGAGGCTGAAGATCAAGCTTCTTTTCAATGATGTTTAATTTTATTCTTATAATTGGATTTCAAATAAACAAAAATTATTTCTATTAATTGGGTTCAGTGGGTCGTAAATCTTTGTAACGCTCTACCAATCACTTTGTAATTGTTTTCTTTGCGCCTGGTTTTCTTGCCAAGCTGGTTAATACATTTTTCCGTTCTAGAAAAAAGGTTTTGCAAAAACTAAATTTAAATAAAAGTATAAGAGGGCACGGTGCAATGTGTCCTTCGTGTGTTATTGGTATTTTTAGCAAGGTTGTCAGGATCGGGATCCTATCTAGGATCGTTTTCGGCTTTGCAAGATCGTAATCGTAGGATCGGATCGGGATCGTAAGATCTTATGAAAATGCATATCTATACTACTATATAAAGTGTTTAGGACATTCTATAAAAAGAAGTCTTAAAATTTTTAAGACAAAAAACATTTCTAACAAAAGTAACTTACTAAACTTGTAACCAAAAGTACAATTAATATAGCACTTAAGACAAAACAATAATCATAAATCATCTAACTCAGAACGTTCGTGTATATTAACGTCGGAATTAATGATATCATTAAAATACTTTCACCAACAAGTACAATTAATATAGCACTTAGTACAAGTAATTATGCATAAATCATTTAATTTTTCTTTTCATTAAAACACTCACTAAATAAAATTTACAAATCATTAATAATATAATTAAAATACCTCATCACTCAAAAGTACAATTAATATATCAAATGGTACAAAACAATAAGACATAAATCATGTTATCATTTATATCTTTCAAACACCCACTAAATGAATTTTACAATTTATTAATGATATTATTTAAAGTATCTTTTCACTCAAAAGTACATTTAAGTGTAACACATGGTACAAAACAATAGTGCATAAATAATCTTATCTTTTCTTTCTTCTTTGAAACACCCACTAAATAAAATTTACAAATCATTAAGCGGATCATAGAAACCAATCTTTTATATAGTCAGACTTTCTGACATCACTTTTTTCGACCACGCAATGAACCACCATTTACCACCACAACTTAGTAATATAGACACCACTAGATGGTGCTACAATAACTATTTAAAATAACCATTTATGTTTAAACAATATATAATAATACACGTCCAAAACGACTACAATATCGTTGGCCATCGTTTTTCGTATCGTCGTTGCATTGTGATGTATGTCTGCCATTTTTTAAAGCAGTATTGTGCGGTAAAGTTGTTCTATTAAGTTATCGCCATGTATTAAGTTAGTATCATGAAAAATATATAATCGGGTAGGCGCTATGCGTAAGTAAGAAAACAAACTAATTTCTAATTAATAACTTTGTTGGACATTCTTTTTTTTCCTTCTTTAAAATGAATGTCGAAAAACCTTGGTATCGCCAAAAAAAAAACTCACACGGCACCACATGAACGCCATGGCAGTCCGCCAAGATTTTTGTATGGGGTTGTAATTTTATATTTCTATATAATATTTCATATTATAAAGCGAATCTAAATGGATGATAAAAGACAAAATTATATGTTCAAATCTAGTAGTAGTAGAATATTAGATATCTTTAGAATGCATATTTTGCACAAAGTTACTACATACGTGCACTCGTCTATCTACTTTGTTTTAATGTTTTTTATTATAGTTTTTCGTGATAACGTTTACGCAAAAAATAATGTTAATTTATTAGCGTGATTCTCAGTAACTTTTTGTTACAATATAGATTAATGCAAAAGATAAAAGGATTGTCACGAAAATGAAACGACATAATTTATAATAAAGGGCAACACAAATTTTTTTTTCTTGATGACCAAATAAATTAAATTATAATATTCTGATAATATTATAGATTTTTTTTCTTGATGACCAAATAAATTAAATTAGAATATTCATGCTTTTATATATAACATAAAAATATGAACAAAATTGGGTCAAGTATGTAGATAGTTACTTAAAAAACAAGCTTCTGACATTTTACAAAGCACGAAATCGTTTTTCATAATAAACCCAAAAAGACACATCTAAACTATTTCTAAATAGTCCATAAAAACATAATGATTTTACACTCATTAATCTTGCAAGAGACAATTAATTAACAACACAAAAATAATAATTTTTTTGAAAACTTCTTAGTTATTGGGCTTTAAGACATGAGATTATACTTAATAAGTTTAAAAAAAAAAAAAAAAAAAAAAAAAAAAAAAAAACCTAATAATAGGCGATCCTATACGATCCGATCCGATCCTACGATCCCGTCTGCGATCCTACGCGGATTACGATCTTGTTAAGATCCCGATCGTTTTGTGTGTGTGGATAAATGCGATCCTCTAGTGGGATCGCGATTTTGACAACCTCGATTTTAGGTACCAATGACTCACCGATAACATGTTATTTTGCACCCTCTCTTGCACGGCATTCGCCTCTAACCATTGTACTAAGCGGCGCCATTCGCTTTTTTTTTTTTTTTTTTTCTCTCTCTTTTGTAAGTGAGTGTATTTTTTAGGTATTTTGTGGGCCTACGTGAACCAATGCGAGCTATTGGTCTTATTGCTAAGAGCGCTCGATACCATAACGCATGCACCGGCGTTATGCCTACGTAGCCTCGCGTTATGCGGTGTTATGATATCGGCATCCGAAGAATTACAACGCCGTTGAGGTGTACGCTTCAAAGAACGCATGTCATAACGATTTTTTTTTTTTTTTTTTTTGCTATTTAAAAGCGGGTTTATGTTTGTGTTCTGCTTTTTAGTGTGTGTGCTGCTTGTGTATGTGTGTAGGAAAATAATGAAAATAATTTTTTATTTGTGTTTTTAGTGGGCTAGTGAAAGAAGTGGGTTGTGGACTTTTTATTTTTGAAATAAGTTTAGGAGTTTCTTTTCTTTTATTTATTTAACTTTTTAACTTTTTTACATAAATGTTGTTTGTGTTTTTATTTGAATTAATGAAATGTTAGTTTGTTTAAACAAATGACAAAAAGGAGAAAATTTGGTTTTAAAAGTGTGGTGTTATAAAGTGTTATGATAAGGTGTTACAGTATTTTTTATGTGTTGGTGTTAAAATATTAAAGATGATGTAACACTGATGTAACAATATTTTTTTTGATGTTACGGTGTTAGAATACCTTGTGTTTTAAGAACTGTTTTAGTTATTAGTGTGTTATTAAGGAGTCGTTAAAATGACGTTGAAGTATCACACCTATAAGTATTATTCGTGTGAGATGGCGCTGAGATATTACATCAATAAATGTTATTCGTCCGAGGTGACAATGAAGTTGCATATCAATAAGTATTATTCGTCTATGTTTGAGTAAAAATTGTTTACGGGAGACGAGACGAGAGTGGGCAGCTGGCATTGGCAATGTTTTGTCGGTGACACCACACACCCAATCATCAGAACACACATGGCCACCTTCCTTATTCGCATAATCTAATGCAATACAGCTTATATACTTTTTGTTTCTTCCACTTCTATTCCCTTTGTTCAACACATACCAGATATTTTTATAAGATACATAGAACAACTAACATGCTTTTGAAGCTTAACTCAAATAACCTAAACTGTTGGATTTGCCAATAACTAATTTATAACAAGCATAAGTAATTAACAATATGATAGCATAACATGTAAGCCCTCCTTTGTACAAGTGCATGCGCACCTCGTGTATGTAAGTAGAACAAGACATTGGACCCTAGGTTAAGCAATCCCTTCATCACTTCTTTCTTTTAGCATTGAATTAAAGGTTTAAAGTCATTAAAATGCTTGAATTGCTACCAAAGCAAGGCATTTCCCCTCTTTGAAAAATTCCATTTTTAGATTGTGTTTGTGTATAACCTCTATTTATAATGCAACCTAGCTAGAATTAAGGTACCATCACTTGTGTCTCTTAATTCTTAAGAAGTAAACAATAATGTCGGTTAAGCATCATCTTGATCATGAAATTCGAGATATGATGTCTGTACTCTCTCGTCGTCTTTCTCAACTCCAAAAAAAAACGACAGACCGAGCAAGTGCAAGCCACACCGGTACCAGCGAGCATGATCACGAGGAGGAGGACGACCGTGG
Organism: Chrysanthemum lavandulifolium; assembly: GCA_022545495.1. NCBI lineage: Eukaryota > Viridiplantae > Streptophyta > Magnoliopsida > Asterales > Asteraceae > Chrysanthemum > Chrysanthemum lavandulifolium. The sequence continues at coordinate 144,654,288 of CM040239.1, forward strand.
AGGTGTTGGGGTCATAACTATGGCTGGAAGCAACGAGGGAGCGACCATGAGAGGTGACCTTGGCTCGATGAGTACGGCAAGCCCCAAATTCGACATGAAAGAGGACAATGAGCAATCACTTCCTCCACTAAGAACCTGCCTCAATAGCAACTTTCAAGCTGTCAACAATTCCATCATGGTTGGGGGAAGTTACTCTTCCAATGATCCTGGCATCCATTTGGATGTCGAGGACTTTTATGAGCAAAAGCAAGGAAAGGCGGGTCTACGTAGACAAGGAAGAAAAGGCAAGCAGAAAGCCCAGTCCGGATCGTCATCTAAGAGTGACCATGCCCATTCGGGATCGTCATCATCTACGAGTGACCATGATACTCAATAATGTTTGTATGCTAGCTTGCCACAAACATATATACATACATACAAGAACAAACTACTAGCTTGCTGAGTGCTTTGTTAATCTATATTATGGTTTGAAACAGTCAAAGAAATAAATTATATATGTAATTGTGTTACTAATCTTAGTGGAAGAGTCATGGCCTGCAAATAAACTTCTACTGTATCATTTTGTTTAATTTATCTCGTACCAAATTTGTTCTACCAATTTACTTTAGTTTTTCATTAGTTGACGTATATAGTACTGACCAATGTTTTAAAAACTGATTTTTATCGTAGGTTTAGTTCTTGGTTCATGGTCACCGGTTCATTTGGTTGAACATTTGGGTCGAACAGGTTCTATACGTATATATACTTTTTCCTATATTTAATAATTGGATTGCGTGATCTAATAATTTATCCGTTTTTTATTCATACATTCGATTAAACAGATAAAGAAATTGAGATCATACCAATAAGTTTTCTTTTTAAGTCTACATCTATAAAAATATATTTAAAATTTTCAGGTGATTCTAATCTCATCGTCCATATTAAGCGTCAGGTTTGACTTTACAAAGCCTTTCTTTTTCAACTTTGTCCTTAAATATTTTTTATTTGTATTATATAATAATTGATGCAAAATATATGAATAAAATGAGGTTTAAATGTATTTTCATTGATATAATTTTCATCAAATATTATATAACACAAACAAAAATATTTAAGGTCAAAGTTGAAAAAAAAGACTTAAAAAAGTCAAACAAAACAATTAATATGGGACGGAGGTAGTAATAAAATAGTTTATAATAAAACTATATTAATTGGTGATTCTAAGATTATATATAACTATAATTTATTATTTTACAAAATTTTAACAAACATTAGTTATCAACATTTTAACTTTTCAATTAAACTTAGAAAAGTTAATGGAAAAAAATCATTTGTTAATTTTTTTGATAAAAGTAATTATCCGCGGGTTTATCAAACCGGTCAACCCGGTCGAAGAAAACCGTGATTCAATCCGGTTCTCAACCATGCAAAACCCTGGTCCTATCCGCCTGGCCTCCGAGTCGATTCGGATTCATGCCACGAAGTCAACCCGGGTTTAAAACATTAGATCTTGACCTCATCGATAATAAAAGAAGTAACAAAATGGTCAAATGAAGATATTTTAATAGTATTCTGAAAAGTATTAAGAAAATCTAAAAAAAAAATATATACTCTTTCTAAGTTATTTTCAATTCCTATATATTAAGACCATGATTATACCAACTCATAATAAATAGCTTGGATGAGTTGTTAATTAAATCCTCCATATAAACATTTTTGTCGGTGTAGCCATTTTAATTATATGTTACGTTAGCTAAATGGTAAAATCACGTTTAATTTGTTAAGTTATTGACTTTAGTTTGCAACTATCTTAATTTCCAAACAAGTTGACCATGGTTTACAACAATTATATACTTCCCACGGTAGTTTTTTTTTTTTTTTTTTTTGAAAGGTAAATTTCATTCAAAAGCGCCACAAAACGACCCTCAAAGCAAGGACCTCCGAGCAAAAACGACATTACATCAAATCCAAAGGATATTTACACCAAACAACCCAATTTAAACCTTTTAAGCTAGATCTATTTCGAATCCAAAAATACGGGGTAGATTTAATACTTTCGACCACTTCCATAGCTCTCCGGCTTTTACCTTTGAAGATTCTATCGTTTCGTTCATTCCACAATTCCCACATCGTAGTAAAGATAATACCTCTTAGAACGATTTCGTGTGTTTGCCTTCGTGGAATATTAACCATCTTCAATAGATCGACACATCAAAAGCAAATATAGAGGACAATCGGCACCAAGATTCAATTCTCACCACACACAGTAAAAATACACCCGTGAACAAATGAAGGGTTGTCTCGAATCTAAGTTACAAAAACGCATTAATCACTCTAAGAAATGACCCTCTTCGATCGACTCCACCCGACGGAAGACTATTAAGAATCGCTCTCCACACCATTATTTTACATTTCAGTGGAACCCATCCTTTCCATTTCATTTGCGTTTGATACGGCTGAGGATCTCTACTAATCAATTGTTTTGCTTTGTTAACCGAATAAACTCCTTGAGCATCACCTTTCCACTGCCATTTATCATTTCCCCATTTCCAAGAATAATTATAGATGTTTGCAAGAAGATGAAACAACTCGTTGACTTTGTCATAAGAGCATGGAGTCGATCGCCAATCCCAAGTAAAAACCTTTGTATCGTTGACAACTTGTAACCTGAAAGCAACCTTCACCTATTTATGTTTTTCGAGCCGGAATAAGTGCGGATAAATAAGCCACTATCTATTAGATTTAAGACACTTTTAGTAACAATAATTCAATGTTTTAGAATCCGGTTTGACCTGGCTGGTTGGCCGGTGTAGTGAGTGGGTTGTTGTAAGCTGAGCTTTTGTTGAAATTGACTCGGGTCGATCCGTCGAGTTTTCATTGACCCGGTTGAACCCAGGCTCTTAAACATTGATTAATACTTGTAAATTGCTATTAATTAAAGAGAAAATTACCAAAAGTGACTTTTTGAGTGTGGCTATCTGCTTTTAAGACTTTTTTATCTCTTTCCAAAAGAACTACGCTCAACCGACACCGCTTCAACCGCACTCGCTCAACCGCCAAGCTTCATTATTTTTACGACACGCATCATTCCTTCGATCGCTTCAACTGCCGACCGACCGCTCAACTGCCGATTTTGATCGCTTAACCGCCGACGGCCAAATTTTGCCGCGCAGTAATTCTTTTTTCTTGAAAGAAGTTGAAGCGTGCTACGGCTGAAGATGCTTCGATTGAGCGTGGCTTTGGGAAAAAGATGAAAAAAAGTTTTAAAAACGGACCACACTTGAAAAAAAGTCCTCTTTTGGTAATTTTCTCCTAACTTAAACATATACTTGTAAGCCTTTTTCCTTGAAGCCGTATAGTTTACACTTTACAGGATACTTGGAATGAATAATGGAATAATAAGACAATACAATAAATAATAAATGGTTTCTCTTAATATATAACAAAAAAAACTCAAAATTACAACATGAACAAAATAATTTTACAAATTACATTCCAGTAAAAATTCTCTTTTAAATGTTACCGTTACCAGATCGGAGAACAACAACTAACCACTTGTAACCATTCGTCATCTTCCTTAACTTGTCTACATATCTAAAAAACAATAAATGAATTTGATACATACAAACAGTAACAACAAAACATAACATTATATAACAACAGATCTCAATAAATAATCAACAAGAACGCCTGAACTTAGAACTGGTACTGCTTGAGCTGTATCTCACAGTCTGAGGCAATCCAACGTTATCAGATCCAAGAAGCTTCCTGATCTCAGATCTAACCTTAAAAAGAACATGTTTCCAGCTGCCTTTATCATTGGACTTAAGAAAAGATGTTTCCTCTTGGTTAAACTCGAGATCTTGCGCGAAAACAGGTTTTCTAGATAAGATCCAGCTCCAGCCCCAGTCCCACCAGTTTCTTATAGAAGATGAAGCTGATTGACCCATTGATGATACTGACTTTGAACGTTGCATGGCCCATGCAGTTGCAGCTGTAGTCGTGGGTTGAATGTGCAATGAGATTGAGGAGAGCCTACGTCGCATGCCTGCTGTTGCGGCTGAGAATGAATCGGTTGGATCAGCTGGTTGATGAGAAACTGGGAGTGATTTTTCTCTTTGTAACATTGAAGCCATTTTTTTTTTGTTGTTGTTTGTGAAATGAATGAATGAATGAATGAAGAGATCGATATATGATTATAAGGTGTGAAATGAGGGAAATGTATGAAAGACAGGTTGTAAGTTATGTTGTTAATGTAAATGTTGGAAAAAGGTGGTGGGATCCATCAATGACAGCGTACCATATGGACCCATGATGTAGTACCATTGGAGTTACAATGTTTGCTAGATTGGTGAGTCAGATGTATAACTTTGACTTTCTTACCAATGCTACCTTGTCGGTCAATCATTATTCATTAACTCTTCTTTTCTTTCTTTCGCTTTGGTTTTGTTTTTTGTGTTATTAACGGGTCAAATCTTCTTTATTAGATTATTTAATGTGTACAACACAAAGCCACTTTCTTTTCTTAATATTTGCTTTTTTTTTTTTTTTTTTTTCAGTAAGGGAGTAGAATCCCGCACAGTAAATATATTTTTTAGAAAGGACCCCAGTAAATATATTAACCAAACAAACGTTTAAGACTGATAGATATGGTGAAACCTATACTCTCATTCGATTACATGAGTAAAGTTTTACATAACAAGATACTTCCTATTTTCAAACAAGAAACAAACCACTACACAAACGATAACATGTGGACATATGAAAGAAAATTACTTCCGAGAACTGCTTGAAAATTTGCCACGAGGCACGACCATGAAAGTAATGAAAAAAGAAAAAGTCATGTAGTTGCACCATCTGTTTTATATGTTCGAGTATTGCTTATATAGAGATGATAAGAAGCTCAAAATGAAAGTGTTCGCAACACATATTAAAAGAGTACTAATGAAGTCGACCATTAATGACTAGTTCGAAGACCAAGAGCGGTCTAATAAAAATAAAGTGCAACCTTTAAGGTACGGGTAATCCGAACTTGAGGCGGAATCCTTTATCGGTAAAAGTGAGAGTAGAATTCACGGTCAATTTGTGAATTTGTACCACTTTGGTTTATATTCTGAATAAAGAAATTCAGGCTCTCATCCATGATATCCCGTTGAAAGGAATGTTGCAAAGAGCTCACTGGCTCCACCTTACCCATATTGTAAGAAGCGAGCATGGATGGCAAAAAAATCCTTACTCGATGTGGACCTGATCCCCAAACCCAATTTTGACTGGGGAATTCCCGAGTTGACCGAGGATGGAGACGAGATGGGGAATCCCCAAAATATGAAACCAGGGATGGGGTGAGGATAATATAAATCCCCGAACCCGAAGCCGAGCCGACCCCGACTCCGACCTTTCTAGTGCATCAGTATTTATATTTTATATCCATACTCGATTAACTTGTATATGTATCAGTATTTATATGTTATATCCATACTCGGTTAACTTGTATATGTATATGTATATATGTTTATGAGTATCGACATGTATATTTATATGCGTATGTGATATTTATAGAATCAAGTACTTTTAGAATTATAAGCATAAGTACCAACTACATTTACTTATTATTTTGTCCGAATAGACACATATAACACATATTATTTTTATATTATATATGATGTACAATGTTAAGGATTCTTTAAAGTTGAATTGAAATTTTAATGAATCCAACTATGTGCGATGTACGCACATCTCTTGAAACACTTTATGAGTTAAAATTCTTTATATTCTCGATGAGTTGGTGAAAACTTTATGTTAGTTCATAAGGATTGAAAATCTCTGAATCCTCACGGGGATCCTCGATCCCCATTGGGGATGGGGATATAAAGCAATTCCCTGATGGGGATGGGGACGGGGATGGGGATGCAGAGTGAAAACGGGGATGGGGATGGTAAATACAACTCCCGACATTTCCCGCTGTTGCCATCCTTAGTAGCGAGATACTGTGCATATATAACGACAGTGCATTGCGACAAATAGTTATACTTGTAAACTTGTGGTTTAGTTGTAGTTATTGCGAGAAAAAAAGGTTTATGGATTAAACCCAAAAATGATAAAAGTTTGATAATAAAAAATAATAATAATAAATAACTACTAACTTAATGGTAAATGCCATTGTTTTTCTAGTCAATATATTACTAGTAATTTTGGGTTCTCATTTTCAAATTTAAAAAAAAAATATATATATATATATATATATATATATATATATGCTTTTATATATGTATTTAAGATTGAGATATATCTCGGATTCTTTTGTTTCTTTATCATGAGATACTAAGAATTTAGATATTTATGTGGGATAATTAAGCCTAATGATTGTAACGAAATAACGCCGGTACCTACAAAATGTTGAATTTGAGTGGGTTCTTGCTTCTTGGTTGTGGAGGTTGAGAGACGACTAATGCGTGGCTCCTCTAGAACCTTTGTGTTCGACTTGAGAGCATAGGAACAAAATGGTTTTGACTTGAGTATTGTTGGCCAAGACCTAAGTATATGTTGTTTTAGCTATACAAATTGTTTTTGTGTTTATATGCTCTTTTTAAGGCAAGATAAGCAAGTTGAAATCATCGACTATCTCCGGTAAGGTTTTATCAGCAACACTTACGCTGTGTTCTCGAGATCCATAAACAGGAGAAAGGAAGAGAAGCGGAAAGAAATTGAGAAGTTTTGTGTTCTTAAGATTTTTTATGGGGAAGAAAGGAAGAGAACCGGAAAGAAGTGGAAGGAAGTTGTAGTTGTTTTGTGGTATCAAATCTTCTCTCGGTTTTGGGAGGAAGATAACTTCCTTCTTCTCTTCTCCTTCTCTTCTATTCTCTTCTTTAATGATCTAACTCGAGAACTCAGCGTTAAAGGAATCAAAGATAAGTTGGAAAACATGTTTCCTCTCTTGCGCGGTGTCAACAAGAGGAACGATTGAACTAGAAGTTGAAGACTCAAATCACCAAGACATGACAAAAACTTGATGACTTCAATGTATCTCAGGAAAATACTACTACCTCCGTCCCAAATTATAAGTCCAGTTTGACTTTTTGACTCAAACTTTGACCTTAAATATTTTTGTTTGTATTATATAATACTTGATGCAATATATATAAATGGGTTGTGTTTTAAATGTATTTTCATTTGGTCTAATTTTCATCAAGTGTTATATAATACAAACGAAAATATTTAAAGTCAAAGTTTGAGTCAATAAGTCAAACTGGACTTATAATTTGGGACGGAGTGAGTAAAAGATATTTTTGACATTCGAAATATCTTTAATTACAATATTTAGACGAGATTTTTCTAAAAGTAAAAGAACGAGATAAAGTGACTGTAACAAAAGTCAAACAATTCCGAGTGTGATAAAGTGAACAGTTATCAAAAGGTCTTAAATTTTCCAAAAAATAAAAACATTAAATGGAAAGCGTACTTCTCTACTGGATGCTTAACGCGTCTATATACTCACATGTTAAGATCTTCTATTCATGCTAATATAAGAGAACAACCAGAATTGCCCGCGCGTTGCTGCGGGGCTTCATTTTTTCTGTTAAAACATTTTGGCAAACCACAACTTAAATTCTTAATATATATGCATGCCAAAACAACACATATGACTATAACAATTAGCCATGTAGCAACTGAAACTAAGCTGTTAATCCTACCACTTTCGTGCACATAAAACTAAAGTGACTAATGGCACTCGGCGGTTTAAGCGTTCATGAAAAGCGGCAATATGCAATTATATTATGCTAACTTTGTACAACCAAACCATATCATGGGACAAAGCAATTGATCAAATGGCTATGTCCAAGCACGCTAAACAATAAACATAAGTGTGTGCAACATATATGATTAATACAATTATTCGTCAGTCCAGTTTCACTTCAACCTTTTACTCTAATTCAATCGCATCATAATTCAAATACATTCATAATTCAAATATATTCATAACTTACTACTTTTAACTAATTTTAACAAATTTTGACAAATGATATATATTATAATTGCAGTCATGCTATTCTTAACAATGTGCAAAGAACATGTTGATATCAGCCAATATTCCCAAAACTGCTATTGTAGATGTTGAGGAAACATCGGGTCCTTCTTTCCCTTGGGACCCTTGAACTCATTTCATCCTTTTTGGGTGGGATTTTTTATTTGTTTTAGGAAAGAAGCCTCAGCTACTTCTCAACATCTAACGCCTTTTGAGGCTGATTTTTTGCTCTCTCACCTTCTGTTTCGCCTTTTATCGAGGCGATTTAGCATTTCAACACCACCATCTCCAAGGAGGTACTTGATGGTACAATGACCCTGTAAAAACAATAGCACAAAAGTTGAAATTTAAAGTTTTCATCATCATGATTAGAATCATAATTAGAATCATAAGTGTCATATGAGGTTTGATCACAACAACTTGATCATTTTTTTTTATTTTTTTTGCTTATGAGCCTATAAGGCAAATGGGAGGAACTATGTTATAACTTTTGGAAAGGAAGCTAATATAAAGCGCAAACTGACATAATAACCCATATTGTTATATCTAAGTACATTAAAAATAAGCTTAGCCATGAGATTCTTTTAAACTATTGACACACATATCTCTTCTTCTTTGAGGCCACATGTAGACCAATCCTCGAAACCATCACTAACACAGGTTGCTTTGCTGCAAAATTGCAAAGGATATATGCACATATGACAGATGTAAAATATGCAACATTTGGGCCTTTAAGCTGTTTTGTTTAAGCCGAGACATATCACGTAATGCAATTATCAAATTTTGAATGACTAAGTACACTTACAAAAGTAGTGTTCATGTCTTTGAATGAATAATTGTATTAATGCGAGTATACGATTTCAAAAACTTAATCATACACTATTATTATTTTTTAAATCTTAATGTTATTTTTAACTTACATTTTCGATGCAAGGATGCCCAGTCTGTCCTCTTTCTTTTCTTTATCAGCTGAGATGATGAGATGATCAATCTCTATAAAATAAAACAAAAATTTCACCATTAGCCATGAGCATGAAAAAAGTAATATTTTAAGTTATAGAGGAAGACTCAAAACTGACTCTGACACTCACTCTTGAATATTATATCCATTGACCTCATACTGTTCTTAGGAGCTTTTCGAGTATCACTATTTCAAGAAAGAGGAACCATCGACCGCAAATAATTTCAGATAATGTCGGTGATTTTGAAGGGATAAAAATGGAAAACGCATGTCTTTAAAGCCGTATAGAATATAGAGCGGCACTTCCTGAAATTAAAAAAAAATTATAAAAGATGCAACACTCAATCTTCCTGAAATTAAACAAAATTATTGGAAATCGCATGTCTTTAAAGCCGTATAGAATACAGTTTGACCCATCTTACATCAAAATCACATGAAATTGTTAAAAAAAAAAAAAAAAAAAAAAAAAAAACAATCTAAACAATGTTGAAAGCTACACTCAATCTTTCACACCGTCTTTCCGATAGCATACATGAAAAAAAGCAATCTAAACAATGTTGAAAGCACCCAGCTTACATCAAAATCACACAAAAATGTTCATGGAACATAGCAGACATGAAAAATGCAATCAAAATGGCAGCATCCTGAATCAAGGAAAACAAACAAAAAAACATACCCTTAATAGTCAGAAGCACTTCCAAAAACACCATAGCAATCTTCCTACTTGAATCTTAAAAAAATCACAAATCAATTACAATACTAATTAGTTATATTTTTAAAACCCTAAATTTAACAACCCATAAACCTAAACACAATTAAACCCAAACCCATCACATACATCAAATTATTTGAAACAACAAAGGACAATTTTTTTTATCCTGGTTTTTGTTACGAAGCCACCGAATCTGACATAAACGACTTGGATCAAAATTACTATCGTTATTCGTGCGTTTGTTGCTAGCGGAATGAAATTTTGGTTTTGGGGATTTAGTTTTTGGAGGAAGATTAAGGTTTATTTTTTATTTTGTGGATTTATTTAGTTTGTGGAAGAAGGTTCAGGAACTTCGGGTATAAGTGGAAGAACATTAAGGAAATGTGTTTGTTAAATAACTGTTGCTGCTATTAATATATATATATTATAATTACAGTGCAATTACAGAAAAAACGGTACTGAACAGTAAAATTGCAAACTCTTTTGGGCCAATGACATTGTGCCAACACTTCATCTAATCAACTATTGGGCCTATTAACACCTTCAATGACATACGTGGACCAATAGTATGGCAAATTAAATAATAAGAGCAATCCCAATGGTAACGCCATAACGGCGTTAAACCATCAATAACGGCGTTATGGCCGTTATACCCATTGGGAGCTCGGCGTTAACACGAGAATGGAGCCCGGCGTTGCTTTGGCAACGCAAGCGCGTTAAGGAGGAAAAAAAAAAAAAATTTGAAAACTTACACAATTAGTCCCTCAACGCCTAGAAATTCAAAAATTTACAAAACCCCTTAACGGCTAGTTTTAAAAAAAAAAAAAAAACAAAACATTTTTACCACTATAAATACCCAACCAAAACTCTATTTTTTCACACTTCCATTCAAACTTTATATACTTCCTCTTTACACTTTCATATTTCAAAATCAAATTCGCTCACAATGGATCCAAATCAAGTCGGTGATATTCCCTGCCTTGGTCGACGTTGATGACCAAGAGGACTTCCAATTTATGGCGGTACAGACGAGTATCACCTTCGCTTGGAACAACAAGAGGGTATTGAATCTCAACATCCTAGTCGCTCGCATCCATGTATATCGTGAACGTGAGCTTGCGTAAGAACGTCAAGAACGATTATTTCGTACAAGGTTGTAAGTATTCAAACCGAATTTTCGTAGAAGATTTCGTATGAGTAGGAAACTATTCACGCAAATAGTTGAAGGTATTGAATCTTATACTTCGATAATATTCCGCATCATTTTACCTTCTTTAGGCAAACACCCGATTATGCATGGGTCGAATGAGTATAAGTGCTCAATGAAGTGTGTCGCCCGCCATACGCCTAATTGGCGCACGGCACCTCACCCGATGCATTTGATGAATACTTGCAAATGGGTGCTAGATCGTCACAATTATGTCTTGATAATTTTAACAAATGCATTATTGATTTGTTTATGCCGAGTATTTAAGAAAACCAACATGGGCCGACATTCAAAAATTTATCAACATCATGAAGAAAAACATGGTTTTCCCGGAATGCTTGGTAGCATTGACCGATGCACGGGAATGGAAAATTGTCCGATGGCTTGGCAAGGCCATTTTGCTAGGGTGATAAAAATACCCAACAATTATGCTGAAGTCGCTGCTTCTCAAGATTTATGGATCCGCATGTATTTTTTGGGATGGCGGGGCAAATAACGATATCAATGTTTTAGATAACTCTCCGTTATTCGACGACCTTCTTGGCCGACAATGCCCCAAAAGCACCTTATATGGTTAACTAACTAGGTATGAACAGGGTATTACTGGTCGATGGAATTTATCCACGGTGGGCAACTTCGTTAAATCCTTCACGGCAACAAGCGATGCAAAACATACGTGCTTTAAAAGGAGACAAGAAAGTGCCCGAAAGGATATTCAACGTGCTTTTGGTGTTCTTCAAGGCGTTGGGGTATACTACAACAACCGCAGCGTCAATTTGAAATTGCCACGATACGTAGAATCATGTATTGTTGCATTATTATGCATAACATGATTATAAAGATCAAAATTTGCTTTACGTGACTATAACGAATGTGGGTGGATCCGTCGGCAAATTTGAGGCAACGAAGATGGGTTGAAAGATGTGATACTACATCGTAAGGCAAAAGAAATACACGACCGACAACGCGATACCCAACTCCAACAGACCTTATGGAGCATGTTTGGCGTAAGAATCTTGAACGATATGGACAACAACAAGAGGCGCGACGATGAATAAGTATTTGCTATGTTTTTTTTTAATTGCGGTGTGAGTGTGTGTGTGTGTGTTTTTTTTATCTCGTTGTATTTTTTTTTTTTTTTTCGTTGTATTTTTTTTAGTCTCGTATTGTAATATGTTTTAAGTTTTAATGAAATGTTTGTTTTAGTTTAAAAATGAAGTGTATGATTTATAATGGAATTAGTGGTGTTACAAATTTTATAATTGGCGATGGTGCTCACTTACTTAATTTTATAATTGTGGTGTCCATGTTTATAATATATTATAATGTCCATCAAGTGTAAATGACTACTTGTTCCATATATTGAATAATATAAGATGAGCATTTACGTTGTATTTTTGAACCGGCAATACTCTTTGATTTCAATTAGGGATGTTTTGAAACGCCCGTATTTTTTATTTATTTACTTTTTATTTTAAATACTTAATACGTCAGATAGGATATGTTATATACGTCGATCCGCCTAGAATACCCAAACCGCAAAAACTAAGGTCGAATTAAATCTGCTTCGGTAACATGTAAACTCGAATTATATTTCATAATTAAAATAGTTAATAATTGCACATGAGTTTTGTAAGCGGAAGCGTGTTTTCTATATCAAACGGGCTTATGCCAAATACCCCTTCAAAATTGGAACTATAAAAATACATGACATAAACTATATGAAGTTGTTACGAAAATAACTCATGTTTTGGGCATTCCAAATCAATAACATGTGATGGTGATGAGAAGCTCGTTATCTAACCCCACGAGCTACGCCATTTTGACCCATTACACCCCATTTAGCACATAGCTTGGTCTCGTCTAACAAACCTGCAGATTATGAAACTAAGAACGGTGAGTCCTTGCGACTTAGTGAGGGAACGAAAATAATCTAAATAATACTTGCAATTATGAACATGAACTTAATAGTTACAACATGACATGAAAGGTACGACTTTTCCCGTATTTCGACCGAAAAATCTAACAGAGACATTACTGCTTGTAGTCGTCCTGATACTTGTACATGACATGAATATGACTTTGGTTCTGAATTTCATAATCACTACATAATGTATGAGCACGTGCTTCTAATTAGACGATGTTAGAGGTGGCAAATGGGTCGGTTCGGGTCGGTTTGGGTCATGGGTCAAATGGATTATGGGTCAAACAGATCATGGGTCAAACGGGTCATACCTTAAGAATGGGTTGAATGGGTCATGGGTCAAACGGGTTGGGTCGGGTCGATTCGTTACATTTCGACCTGTAATCATGCTACTATAGTATGATTCGTCCGTCTTTTTACGGCTTAATCCGTTATTTTACGTATTCATCCATTTTTACGCCGTCCGCTTATTACGTTTTCTTACACTTTTAACGTTTTAGTCCGTTAATTTACGCTGCTCGCTTTTTACATTTTCGTCCATTTTGGATGTTTTCGTCTGCTTTTTTAAGTTTTCGTCCGCTTTTTGCTATTTTATTTTTATTATTATTATTTTTTTACGCCGTCCATTTTACATTTTCCTTCATTTTCACGTTTCGTCTCTTGTTTATGTTTTCGCTCAATTTTTACGCCGTCGGTTTTGTGCGTTTTGTCCATTTTTATCGTTGTCCTTTTTCACGTTTCGTCCGCTTTTTACGTTTCGTCTCTTTTTACATTTTCTTCCATTTTTAACGCTTTAGTCCTTTACTTTACGTTTCGTCCATTTTGCTCGCCGTCCGTTTTGCGTGTTTCGTCTATTTTTACGTTTTCACCCATTTTCACGCCGTCCGCTTTTACGCCACGTCGATTTTACGTTCTCCTCTGTTTTACGTTTTCTCCGCTTTCTTAAGTTTCGCACGCGTTTTTTGCGCCGCTTTCAAGATTTTCGCTCGCTTTCACGTTTCCTCCGTTTCGCGCCGTTTTTGACGTTTTCTTCTGTTTTTTACATTTTCATCCATTTTTTATGTTTACATCCGTTTTATATCGTTTTAGTCCGTTATTTTACGTTTTCTTCTGTTTGTTTTATGTTTTCGTCCATTTTTGCGCATTTTGCCTTTTTCCTTTACAATTTCATATTTTTTTTTTAAATTTTCTTCCGCTTTCTAACGTTTAAGTAAAAAATGGACAAAAACGTAAAAAATAGACGAATACGTAAAAAATGGACGAAAATGTAAAACACGTATTTAAAACGTAAAAATGATTTAAAACATAAAAAAAAAGACAAAACGTTAAAAACGGACGGAAATGTAAACAACGCGCAAAAACGAACGAAACGTAAAAACGCGAAACTAAGAAAACGTAAAAATGTATTTAAAACGGCGAAAACGTAAGAAAGGGGGAAAACGCGCAAAAAAGTACGAAAACGTAAAAAACGAACAAACACGTAAAAAAACAGACGAAAACACGCAAAAGCAGAAAAAAACGAAAAAATGGACGAAAAGATAAAAAACAGACGAAAATGTAAAAAAATTGATGAACCTAAAAAAATGGACGAGAACGTGCAAAAACAGATGAAAACGCAAAAAACGGTCGAAAACATAAAAAAAAACAAACGAGAACGAGCAAAAACAGAAGAAAACGTAAAAAAACAAACGAGAACAAGCAAAAACAGACGAAAACGTAAAAAAACGAACGAAAACGCGCAAAAACGGATGAAAACGTAAAAAAAAAGACAAAAACATAAAAAATGTTAAATACGAACGAAAACGCGCAAAACGGATGAAAACGTAAAAAACAGGCGAAAACGTAAAAAAAAAGCGCAAAAACGGAGGAAAACGTAAAAAAACAGACGAAAACTTAAAAAAACGGACGAAAACATAAAAAACGGATGAAAACGTAAAAAAACGGATGAAAACGTGCAAAAACGAATGAAAACGTAAAAAAAACAGACGAAAACGTACATAAGTCTAATTGTTGACCCATTTGACATGTTTTTTTGCCAATGGGGTAACCCAATCCAACTCATAAGTTGTTATTTTTATCCATAGCAACCCATTTTTTCTAAATTGGTTGTGATTGCCACCTCTAGACGATGTTTAGTCGTCGTGCTATAAAGTGAGAACTTCTAACCGACGAGTTCTCTTCTTGGGTTTCTAACTTGTCATCATGCTTATTTATACCGAGCTATCCACAAAGGATGCTTGATCACATATATTTGACATGCTAGTTCTAAACATAAACCATCCACATCGGATGTAAACACTATAATAAGCACGAGTCACCCACAAAGGATGCTTCTACGGGAGTTCTATGTCGTGCACTTAGGCATGTCGTGCACTTTTTAGGCACGCTACATGACTTTTTGGTGCGTTTCTTGGGCACCCTAAACTGGACAAGTGATGCATCTTGTGAGCATCCTAAACATGGTTTATTTCGGCTATATCTGAAACCTTGCACATGTTCTAACATAATGTTAAGTCTATAACATAAAGCTAATAATCTATTACTCACCTTGAATATAGTATGCAAGCTAGCAATCTACGCACATGTTACGAGCACCTAAATCATGGTAGATGTTACGCCTATGCCCGATTTGACCGGAAATTTTGACTTTGACTTGACTATAACGGACCTTATGTTAATCTTTAACCAACTGATAAAAATCTATAACAAACCATCCATTGAGACTATTTTTAAATGAAGCTAGACTCAATTACCTTCGAATTGACGGGTGGCGCGACCGTGATGACTTACGGTTTAAAAGATACGTAGTATGAAATTCCAAAAATCGACAAAATCTAAAAAAGTGACAACATATACAAATGGCCGGGGGATAACCTTTTTAGCTTGCGGGTAAACAGTTTAGCCTGCAGCTAAATGGCATTTGGGCCCAAAATAGCCTGCGGCTAAATAAGTATGATCACCCATTTCCATTTCAAAACCTTTTACAGGAAAGCCAACATTCCAAACTCAATAATTCACAAAACTTTTTAGAAATCTTTAGGACATCATAAATTTCACATATATGTATATACTTGGTCCAAATTGTAGAAAACTAGAAGGGGAGGTTGAATAGTTTTGCCGATTTTAACTTAGTTTCAAAAACTTTAGATTCGATGTAATGTGAAATCATATGGATTGATAGAAAGTATAGATCTATAAGTAATGTAAGTAAAGAAAGCAAGTGAAGTAAAGGATAGAAATGACACAACCGATTTATAGTGGTTCGGCTACAAGGACACCTTCCTTTCCCTACTCCACTCCCCGAGTCACCTACTCGAGAGTTCAAGCACTATGTCAACAAACTCCTTCAACTTGGCGGAGAAGCCTTCACAACGTTACTTACACTTTTTCCAGACAAAGCTAAATACCGAATCCTTAACACGAAGGACCAAACCAACACAACTATAACACAACAAATATGTGGAATATGAAATACAAGATCTTTGCTACAAAAATCTTATGAGGAACAAATCAATCAAGGACCCTTGCTTGATGACTTGTAGAAGCTCGTGATCTCGCTTTAGAGAAGGACCTATATGAGAATCACAACAAAAGAAAAAGAACTACTATCTAGATCAAGAGATATGAGATTAGAAGAATGAAATAATATATGAGAGAGTTTGTAAGAAGAGGGTGAATTACAATGAAGAAATGACTCTCTATTTATAGGCAAAACTTGCTACTATCGTACGGATCCCACGGATCCCTTACATGAGGATCCGTCACAGGTAAATCGAGGATCAGAGGACGCCCCTAAATGGGTTATGGGTCATGGGTCATGGGCCATGGGTCATAGACTTTGGACCATGGGTATCCAAATAGATACAATGTATCTAGAAGATGCAATGCATCTAGTCAATGGGTCATGGGTTAGCTCCATGGGTTATGGATATGCTCCATGAGTATGGGTCATGGGTTATGGTTTTTACCCATCCTAATAAACTATTACAATAAATGAATCATTACAACAATTAATGTTAAATGATTATAGAGTATGGTTAGTGTGAAAAGTCACTAACGGTAAAAAGTATAGGAAGGAATTATAGCCATAGGATTATGAGATTAAATTGGTGTATTAATGATTTTAAAGTGAGGTATTAATGATACATTTGACACATAACTTTATATGTTGACACACTTGCACAGAACTTATTGTAATTGACACATAAGTGACGTATTATTGACACACAAACGATTTTTTTAGCTAAATATGTTGACACACTTGCACATAATTTCTTTTAATTGACACACAATTGTCACATATTCAATACGATATTATTGACACATACACTTTTTATCCTTTTTATCTTAAAAACTTTTTATTTGATCCAAAGCCAACGATTATATATATAAATGCTTTACAAAAATAGCATGCAACCTTATAATTTTACTTATGATAACTTTATATTTGTTATCAACAAAACACAAAGAGATCGTTAAATATTAACAAACGTTTTTACAATTTATTTGTATTAACAAAAAGTTCAGGTGATTCTTCACTATATGTCTGATTGGGGAAATTTGAAAAATTAGCCGTCTTGATTTATGTTGATGATCTTATAATTACCGGGAACAATGAAGATTCAATTAATCAGGTTAAGAATGACCTTCGACAACGTTTTCCAATTAAGGATCTTGGTCCCTTAAAGTACTTTTTAGGCATTGAATTGGCAACATATAGTAAGGGCTTATTCCTTAATCAGCACAAATATGTTATGGATCTACTTAAGGATAGTAATACGCTTTATTCTAAACCAAGAGCAACCCATTGGATAGCAAACTCTATTACCGTAAACACGTGGTAAAACTCATCTATTTGACTATTACTCAACCCGACATCTCATTTGTCAGAAGTCTTGTTAGTCAACATATGCATGCACCCACTACATATCATTTAACATTGGTGAAGCGTATCTTAAGGTATCTCAAGGGCACGATAGGTCGTCGGATAATTATGACAAAAAATGGGCACCAAAATATTGTGGGATATAGCGATTCTGATTGGGCCAATAATTCTCTTGATCGTCGATCAACCACCGGCTATTGTGTTTTTGTTGGTGGTAATCTTGTATCGTGGAAAAGCAAAAAGTGACATGTTGTGGCACGATCTAGTGCAGAAGCCGAATATCGAGCAATGGCTACAACATCATGTGAAATGGTATGGCTTAAACGTCTTCTTGATGACCTTGGATGTACATGTAGCACACCGATGACACTTTTCTGTGATAATCAAGCGGCCATGCATATTGCTGCCAATCCCGTGTTCCATGAGCGAACAAAACATATTGAGGTAGACTGCCACTACGTCCGACAACAAGTTCAGTCTAAGCTTATTCGTACTTGTTATGTGCGAACAAATAATCAACTTGCTGATATTTTTACCAAGGTTCAGTCTTCTTCCCATTTTTCACGACTTTTGAGCAAGCTTGGATTCGTCAACCTACTTGATCCCACTTGAGGGGGGTATTGGAGGAATATATTGTATCATACATGTATGTAAAAGGAATTAGTATGGTAGTTTGTATAGTAAGGAAAGTCCACTATTGTCTAGTTGTCTACACATATCACTATTGTAATTAAAGTGATATGGTGTATCTTTGTTGGAAAATTTAGTGCACTTGTGGGATTAGTTCACACCTTGTAATGGGTTAGGAGGTACGAAGTGTACACCCATAAGGTCCATGAACACCCGACTTTTATAGTGGTTTGTATTGGTAGTCTTGGTGAAAGCATCGCTTGGTGAAAGTACCGCTAGTGGAAAGTATCGCTTATGGAAAGTAATCGCTAAATGGCGTTACAACTTCTTTATGACCACGTTTAATTGGTCATGTAACCACTAACGGCTATAATGGGATAATTATGAGGCTATTAATGGGCCGATTAATACTCATAATTCCATTGGAATAGCTCAAGAGTAACCGCCTATAAATAGGATATCTGATCATGCATGAAGAACACACAGAAAACACTAAACACTTATTAGCGAAAGGGTTATAGAATTGTGCCTAATTCTCTAACTGCATTTGGTCTTATCCCAAGTAGATATTCATGATACCCGGCATTAGGGTCGAATAGTTTACTTTGGAAAGTGATCACACGATTCCAAGTGATATCCAGAACCACTAAAGTGGTATTTGTTATCGCCGACAGTTTGTTGTTTCACGAACAGCTTATTGATTATCATTACCCCGTCACTGGGACACCGACACCAACAATCAAAGTAAACTATTTTGTGATAATCAATGGCAACCGCCGCAATGAACACATGGCTTCAAACTTTGCTAAGCCGGACAAGTTTGAAGGGTGGACTTTAGGAGGTGGCAGAAGAAGATGCACTTCTGGCATCAAGCATGAGTGTGGTGTATGTGCCGACTACTCCAATTCTCGATGATGGTGATGATGCTACCGTGGATCGATCGGGAGGAGGAGCAAGTGGGAGAATGATGACTACATATGCAGAGGTCTTATTCGAATGGTATGTCGATTCTTTGTTTGATATTTATCGAACTTTGAATCTTCCAAAGAAATGGGATTCCTGGATGCCAAATATATGGTCGAGGATGCATCAAGTAAGAAGTTCCTTGTTAGTAATTTCACAAATTACAAAATGACCGATTCAAGACCGTTATGGAACAATACAATGAACTTCTTGGAATACTTGGAAGGTTTACACAACACCAAATGAACATGGATGAGGCTATCAAAGTCTCTTGTGTCATTGATAAACTCCTCCTTCATGGAAAGATTTCAAGCATACCTTGAAACATACGAAGGAGGAGTTAACTTGTTGAGTTATAGTCATCCGCACATTGAGGAATCTCTCAAAGTGCGTGATAATGACAAGCCAAAGAGTGGCAATCTTCGCCGACCATCCGTTGTCAATATGGTGGAGCATAACAACTCTACCGTGTACAATGACAACAAAGGCAAACGAAATATCATGACAACACAAGAGCGTATCCTAACAAGAAGGCAACACCTACTTGTTGGAAATGTGGCAAGACCGGTCACATTAAAAGGGACCGCAAGGGTGTTAAAGTTGGTGGTAAAGCCAATGGATCGTGCACTAATGGTTCGGGAGTGGTGGTTCACCCAACTCACCTGAAAGGTCGAATATGTTTAATAAGTCTTTTCGATTTATTATGTTACATATGTATCTCGAATCTTTTATGCGCGGATGATGATTTTGCGTGGTGGGTTGACTCGTGCAACAGTTCATGTGTGTAAAGATAGAAGTCGGTTCAAGACTTATGAGTCACCGAATAATGGTTCTATTCTTCACATGGAAATGAGTCAATGACCTTGGTGCATGGTCGTGGTTGTGTAGATCTTAGGTTTAGTTCGAAAGATTGTAACTTTGTTTAATGTTATTCATATTCACGATATAAGGAAAAACTTGGTTTCAAGTAGTGTTTTGAATAATCATTGATATAAACAAGTTATTGAATCGATAAATTTGTTCTTTCTAAATGTGGTGTTTTTATTGGTTTTGGTTATTTATGTAATCAAATGTTCAGCTTAATATTACCAACGACAAGTGTTATTTCACTTTTGTGACCACATATGATCGAGTGATTCTAACCTTTGGCATGCTAGACTTGGTCATGTTCACTATAAAAGGATGCAAGATATGTCTAGGGATGGTTTAATCCTCTTTTGACATGGACACCGAAAAGTGTAAAACTTGCATGTTGACCAAGATAACAAAGAAACCCTTTCGTGGTGTTAGTCGTGAGACTAAGATCTTGGAGCTTATTCACAATGACTTGTGTGATTTGCATGCCACTCCTTCTTTGGGGAATAAGAAGTACTTTGTGACATTTATTGATGATGCTTCTAGATTTTGTTATGTCTATCTATTACATACCAAGGATGAAGCATTAGATAAATTCAAAGTGTTTAAAGCGAAGTTGAATTACAACTTGGGTCTTTGATCAAAAGATTAAGGATCGATAGGGAGGTGAGTACATGGATACTCAAGACTTTCATCTGTTGGAATAATCCATGAAACGATCGCTTCTTTATACTCCTCAAAGAAATGGTATTTCCGAAAGGAAAACAGGTGTCAAGGAGATGGTTAATTCCATGTTGTCCTATTCGTGATCGAGTCAAGGGTTCGGGTGAAGCTATGTTAACGACTTGCTATTTATTAAATAGGTTCCCAATAAAAGGAACAAGGTTACCCTTATGAACTCGGACTAAAAGGAAACCCAACCTGAACTATCTCGTGGTCCGGGGTTGTAGGGTTGTAAGACTTCGATCCAAAGCAAAGACTTTGGGTGAAAGAGGCATTGATCGCATCTTTGTTGGATATGCCGAGCATTCCAAGGCTTTTAGGTTCTATGTTATTGAACCTAATGAATATGTTTCAATTAACTCCATTATTGAATCAAGGGATGCGACTTTGATGAGAATAGATTCTCATCGCCTTAGACCAAGTCGAGGATTCCTAATGGAACTCATGACATTGGTGTATCGAGGTCCTCGATGATGAACCATCGGTGGTCCCCGATGAGGTTGTGGTTCAACAACTCGAACTCGTGCTCAGGAAGAGCAAAAGGGTCGACTCAAAGTCATTTGACTCGAGTTTCAACTATACTTAGTTGAAGGAACAAGGATGAGGTCTCGTGCCAATACTCCTATTGCTTCATTGTTGAGGATGATCCCAAGACATTTGAAGAAGCAATGAAGTCCCGTGATATTGCTCGAAAGAAGCAATCAATGATGAGATGGATTCCATCATAGGCAACAACACTGGTGCCGGTTGATCTACCTCCCGTTGCAAACCTCCGGGTTGCAAATGGATTTTCAAAAGGAAAATGAAGGTAGATGGAACTATTGAAAAGTTCAAGGCTAGACTAGTCATTCGTGGCTTTAAACAAAAGTCGAATAGACTATTTTGATACTTATGCCCCGTGGCTCGTGATCGCACCATAAGATTGCCGATTGCTATGGCATCTATTCACAACTGTTATTCATCGATGGATGTGAAAACAGCTTTCTTGAATGGTGAATTGAAGAGAGGTTTATATGAACCAACCTCGTGGCTTCATCTTGCTCGAAATGAAAACAAGGTGTAAACCGATTAAGTCTCTTTATGGACTTAAGCAGCACCTAACAATGGCATCAAAATTTGATGAAGTGGTTTTGTCTAGTGGTTATGTTCTTAACCAGTCGACAAATGTGTATATAGCAAATTTGATGAATCCGTAAAGGAGTCATCATTTGTCTATATGTTGATGACATGTTGATCTTTGGCATCGACCAAAATCAGTCGACCGACAAAGGAATTTTTGTCATCAAGGTTCTCCATGAAGGACATGGGGAGGCCGATGTTATCCTTGGTATAAGGATTAAACATGAAAGTAATAGAATTTCTATCTCTCGCCTCATTATATTGAGAAGGTACCGAGGAAATTCAATTACTTTGATTGTACTCCGATGAGTACACCTATGGATACTTGGAGAAGTCGCTGCCTAATCATGGCAAGGTCAGATCTCAACTTGAGTATTCTAGGTAATTGGTCGCTCGATGTATGCCATGACTTGTACAAGACCCGATATTGGTTTTGCGGTGGGAAAATTGAGCGGTATACTAGTAATCCTAGTGCTCATCATCGCAAGCGCCTGAGGGCATCAAGTATTTCAAGAGAACTATGGATTATAGTCTCTCATATATCGTTACCAATCGATGTTGGAAGGTTACACCGATGCAAGTTGGATCAAGAACATCAAGACAATTCGCCTACCGGTGGTCGGGTATTCCTACTGGTGGAGGTGCAATTTCTTGGGCATCCAAGAAGCAAACTTGCATCACCGCTCAACAATGGAATCTGAATTTGTGGCTCTAGCAGTACCGGTAAAGAAACCGAATGGTTGAAAAACTTGCTTTCGAGATTCCATTGTGGCCTAAACCTATAGCACCTATTTCTATCCAAAGGTGATAGTGCGGCTACATTGGCTAAGGCTTATAGCCGATGTACAATGGTAAGTCTAGACACTTAGGTGTCGTGCATAGCATGATTCGCGAGCTTATCATGAATGGGTGGTATCTATAGAGTTTGTGAGATCTCAATGTAACTTAGCCGATCACTGACGAAGGGATTAGCTAGAGACTTGGTTATAAAGTCGCTAAAGGGACGGGTTTAAGTCCAACTTAGTCATCGAATGCTAGGACACCCAACTCCTCATAAGGAAACTTGGGAGCCGAGTTCAATGTGGAAAGTCGAACATTCATGGACTGGGGCACATGTTTTGTTTACATCCCAAGGTTGTGCTTTAACTCACGAAAGGAGGATGAAGTCTTTACTTAATGGTTATATTTTCTATGTAAATGTTGAAGTTTTGCCGCCTGTGAAGCTTTGGACTTTAGCTTTTACAACATTTGTGAATTGGATATGGACACATGGCTTGTATAGTGTCGTGAGTCATAAGTGTTTGAAAACTGTGTGTATTTTATCTTCGTGTATTCAAATGGGTCAAGGGTTCAATTTTAGAACACCCCGATTCTCGAATATTTGAACGTGTAATTTACTAAGATGGAAATTCAACTCGTGACATTTTCGTTTATGCGCATGTTTTGATTGATGTTTATTTTTCATGCAAAGGAAGTGAACTAAATTGGGAGGATTGTTGGAAAATTTAGTGCACTTCATGGGATTAGTTCACACCTTGTAATGGGTTAGGAGGTACGGAGTGTACACCCATAAGGTCCATGAACACCCGACTTTTATAGTGGTTTGTATTGGTAGTACCGGTGAAAGCACCGCTTGGTGAAAATCGCTTGTGGAAAGTATCGCTTGTGGTTTCCATCGATAAGCGTTGTTTCCACCGATAGCGATGTTTCCACCGAAGTGTAGTGCTATGAAAGCATCGATAAGCAAGTGTTTCCATCGATAGGTCGACTTCCACCGCAAGTGAAAGTACCGCTAGTGGAAAGTATCGCTTATGGAAAGTATCGCTAAATGGCGCTACAACTTCTTTATGACCACGCTTAATTGGTCATGTAACCACTAACTCGCTATAATGAGGATAATTATGAGGCTATTAATGGGCCGATTAATACTCATAATTCCATTGGAATAGCTCAAGAGTAACCGCCTATAAATAGGATATCCGATCATGCATGAAGAACACACGAAAACACTAAACACTTATTAGCGAAAGGGTTATAGAATTGTGCCTAATTCTAATCCGCATTTTGCCTTATCCCAAGTAGATATTCGTGATACCCGGGCATTGTGGTCGAATAGTTTACTTTGGAAAGTGATCACACGATTCCAAGTGATATCCCAGTAACCACCGGGTGGTATTTGTTATCACGACAGTATTGTTGTTTCACGAACAGCTTATCGATTATCATTACCCCGTCTGTTGACACCGACACCAACAATCTTTAGGTAAAATTAACAAAGAGTGGATGCTATATATAATCATGTATTCAGTAGAATAATGATACGAATGAATAAAGGTTCCAAGCCTTTCTCTAAACTTCACTTCATCACTTTCTTCATAATATTGGACCAAATTGCCCTATAGTGTAAATATCGATTTAATCTTGTCGTTTGGATGACTTGGATTTTGTCATTTGATCTTTGAAAAATATGCGTACTAGATGGATCCCACCCCAATTACTCTTTTCTTTTTCTTATAAAATCAACACACACTTTTTATAAATATCTATTTTGCTAGATGAAATTTAGATGAATTTGACTAAATTAAAACCAATTTTGACTATTACTATATATACTATTAAAAGAAGACACACGCTCTTCACACGCCACGTGTCAACATTAATCGCTAACTTTCATGAGTTGGCAAAAATAATCCTAATGTTTAAGTGTCGTTTGCAGTAAGTTCAAGTTGGCAAAAATAGTCCCTAAGGTTTAAGTTGTCGTTCTGAAAGTAAGTCCTTTATAAGAATTTGGCAAAATAGTCCCTATCCAAATTCACATCTACAAAAGAATCCCATTGCGATCGCGTTGGCCACACTCGTTATTTACTAATTATAAGGAAGATAAGTTGCACATTACTTATTTTGATTAGAACACTACAAGCAGTTTGAACATATTTTAAATATTATACAACTATATATTATACAACTATATAATGCACATAATAAAGTGTCTAAGTAAAAAAAATCGGTGTGAAAATCCATTTCCTAATTATAAATAAGGCTTTGATTTTTAAGAGATTTCATTTAATTAAAAATGGTAATTGATACACGGTGTATCTTTTTAATTTTTATTAGTTATTTTTCTCAATTATATAATGCACAGAATAAATATCTGAATAAAAATAAAAAAATATAAATGTGCAAATCAATTCCTTAATTATAGCACAAGGCTTGATTAAAAATGGTAATTGATACACGGCATATCTTTTTTATTTTGTTCGTTATTTTTCTCAAGCTAAATTGAATATTATATAAAATTAAAATAAAGCAAACCCAAACACACACACACACACACACTCCTTGAATATCGATTAGAGATCATCATCATCAGTGAATCTCGCTGCCGCTGCTAGTGTGGATCTTCCAAATGGAGTACAGAAGAATCAAAGACCAGGTTCTTTTTATTATTTCATCTTTACATTCACTTACAAATGGCTTTTCTCCTTCACATTCTTTTAAATCAAACCAATTATTGTAGGATTATCCAATTGTTAAAGAAGATGATATTGAGAGCACATCTCTTCTTTTAGACGGTATTAATTCATTTTCTTTACTTTCCTTCTTCGTTAAGTGATACTCGACAACACAATGTTAATTTTTATTTGCTGCCACAGTTCCTGTCGATAAAACTACTAAAACTCAATGGAGGATGAAGTAAGTACTAATGCACTATTTTCATATTAATTAATTAACTGTGTTGTTATTGACTGCAAGTAAATAATTATTATAGGACCATCGTTACACTAGCGTTAACTGTTCTTACAAGTTCCCAAGCTATTCTCATCGTCTGGTCTAAACGTGCTGGCCGATACGAGTACAGTGTCACCACCGCTAACTTCTTGGTCAGTACCCAATACCAGCAAGCCAACTCTTTAAATCTTTTATTGCTCTCTACTTTGATTGTGCGTGAGTAACCTCCGTTTTTCATTGGGATATCAGGTCGAGGCTTTGAAATGTTTTATGTCGCTTGTTACGTTATATTGGACGTGGCAAACAGAAGGCCACACTGATGATAACAGGTTTCTATAACGTTCCCTTCTCTCACTATTTTATATGTTTTATTGCGCCGTGATAAATGCACACTTTGAATATCTGTCGTGTCGGAGGTTTCTCATTGCAAACGATTATATGTGTACATGTGTATCGTCGTGTGCTTTGTACCTAGGTTGCATATGGGAATGCCGTTTAAAGCACGGGTTTCTCTAGTTAATTCATTTTGTCTTCCATATTTGGAACCAGAACAAGAAGCTTCCAGTCGTCTCTTACCCTTTAGTTTTTTGTTGTTTGGTGTCAGGTTAAGTACAACGGTAGATGAAGTTAGTACATACCCTATTCCTGCAGCGCTTTACCTTGTCAAGAATTTGCTCCAGGTTGCTTTTTATCGTTGGTTAATCCTACATTTTTTTATTGCTTTTTAGTTTAGTATATTTCTCTGAGACACTTGTTTACGTATTTGGCAGTACTATATATTTGCATATGTGGATGCTCCAGGGTATCAGATACTCAAAAACCTTAATATTATCAGTACCGGTGTCTTGTACCGCATAATTCTCAAAAGGAAGTATGTGCTCTTACCTTTAAAGATCAACTCTACCACTATATTACAATCGCCTTCTGATCATGTTTTCTTTAATAATAATGTTGCATTACAATAACTTTGCATAGGTTAAGCGAGATCCAGTGGGCTGCTTTCATTTTACTTTGTGCAGGCTGCACAACAGCACAACTTAATCCTTCGTAAGTCTGTTTGAATATCAATATCTCCGTATTGCAACATTAATAATACCCGTGTTGTTGCTGAATCAGATTGCTTCATATCTGTGCATTTTCCATAAGTTAGAATAGGCGCATTAGCAAACGCTTCATTGTTGTTCGGTTCCGTGTTAGTTTCAAACTTATCATAGTTTTATCATTGTCGTTGACCATCTTTTTGTTAACAGTATGTGTAAAGACGGGATAACTGAGTTGTCTATGAATTTTTATGGCTATTTATATTTTACTTATTGGCTCTTCTTTTACACTGTGTTTCACTTTGTTATAGTTCTGATCATGTTCTTCAGACTCCTTTCCTAGGCTGGATGATGGCAATTGTGAGTAGACTTTTTAGCCTATTTCTTTATATTACCGAACAAAGTGTTCATTCAACTAAGCAGCGTTCTAATGTGCGCTCTATTATTTTTTTTGCAGGTCATGGGACTTTTAAGTGGTTTTGCTGGTGTGTACACAGAGGTAAAGGGTGTGTATGGATAGTCTATAAACAAGGCTTGTCAAGTGGCGTTTTCTGTTTTTGATGAGTTCACTGGTTATGTTACAGGCAATTATAAAAAAACGGCCTACCAGGAACATAAACGTGCAGAACTTTTGGCTATATGTGTTTGGGATGGTTTTCAATGTTATCGCGATACTGGTCCAGGATTTTGATGCTGTTGTGAACAAGTATGTAACTTATGCTCTCTGCTTTCCTTAACGTAACAATAATCCACAACAATATCCATGTGGTCTCTTTCGCCTTAATGCAAGAGAGACAATTAGGGAGTAGCTTATGGCCTTACTAAGTCGTTTTTACCTCCAGTATGCGTGAAATCATAAATCTCTGTCTACTTCCAAGTTTTCCATATCTAGTCTTTTTTATTAATAAGAATCCCAATTCTTTTGTGCAGGGGATTCTTCCATGGATATTCACCAATTACATTTCTCATGATTTTCAACCATGCTGCAAGGTATATATAGCTTCCAATAGATAATTCATTTGTAGCATGCTGCAAGTTTTCCTAAAATGCCTCTAGTCTTATAGTACTGTGCAATCGCAGTGTAGTTTGATATCACTTTGGTTTATTGGTATCACATGAACGGTGTTTTTGCATAAATTTAATTGAGCGGTACGGTCAAGTGAGCTTCTATGCCAAATGCCTATATGTGTGTCAAGATGTTCCTTTGGACATGTACATATAATTATGTTTAAATCTTAACACGTTAGCTACAACACCGCATGGGTCTTTACGCATTAGCATCCATCATTTACATCTAGAACTACTAAATGAAAGTTTCTAAGTGATTGATGTCATTGACAAATCCTGCATCGTCTGTGTCAAGAAGGATCTTGGTATGGCTGACCACTATTCATAATAATACTCCTCGTGCTTACTATGCCGTCGATACATGGACCACTATAATTGCTACCAAAAGCATAATGCTACCCCTTTGCTCCTCTATATTTAGCATTGTAGATCATAAGTTTATCACAATTGCACACTGCTGCCTAAAGGTTGAGACACTTGAAGACAAGTGTTTATCAAGCACAATAAAATTTCAAAAGGGATCACGATGCTCACATTAACCTTATGCAAAATTACTGAAAAGCATATACACGAAAACACATTCGTTATACTTGAATAATAGCTGTTACATTATAGTTGAAAGTACTTGAAACTGTAACAGCACATGGTATTTCTTCTGAACATGCCCAGAATTTCTGGATTAAATACTGTTTTGTTTATCTCTAATAGATATTTTGTGCATTCTTAGTGGGATTGCGGTGTCTATGGTGATGAAGTATGCTGACAATATTGTGAAGGTAAGTCCTTGCTATATGTTGGTAATCTCAATGTTCCCAATAAATGTTGGTTGTACTTAATTCCTTACTGAAGAAATTATTTCATACCAAATAGTTACCATATTGCCATAGCTTGAAACTTGCATGTATGATATCCTTTCTTTTCTAGAGCAAAAAAGCCGAAACATATTATAGGAAAGGTTATGTTGCCATGTTGAGCTCAAGTCCAATATGAGATGTACTGCCTAGCACTTTTTTATGGCCAGGACAAATTACATCTTTTCTTAACTACATGTAAAGAGGAAACCATATTCTTTAAAACTTAGAAAATGAGTAATGTTGTTTTACAATAATACCCTTATTCATCTATTAGCCTTTAATTTCAAATGCATAATTATAATCACATTTTATAAATTCCATTGTTAGTGCACATATATTTTACTGTAACACAAACACTTCGATCATTTGTAAAAGAAGAAAAATGTAGTTTTGAATAAGATGGATGCTCCACTTGATGTTGATGACGTTGTTGAACAACCTCTTAGCCAAGATGAGGTTAATGTAAGATAAACGTTACACGAAACACCTAACAACAACCTAACGCTTAAACACCGCTATGCTCGGGCAGTTAGAATTACTTGTCGCTAACTAAATTTCCACCGCTTAAAGATAATATCTGTGAGTGTTTGTATATGCATATATTTGCCGGTTCATAATATTAAAGAGGGTTTATTTACTATTTGCAGGTTTATTCGACCTCTGTTGCAATGATACTAACGGCCGTTGTTTCTGTGTTTCTGTTTAATTTTCATCTATCTCTCGCTTTCTTCCTTGGATCCACGTAAGTAATTTTCAGTTAACGCTTAATGAAACAACTATTGTTCCTTTACTGAGGCTAACCATGTCATATTCATGTTGACAGTGTTGTCTCGGTTTCCATCTATTTGCATTCCATTGGAAAGCTGCAAAGATGACTATGATGAAGAAATGCTACCTTCATGCCCATTTTGAGCTCATTACAAAGAAGAAGCTTATACTGTTTACAATACAATCACGTGTTAAATGTAGTTATTATTTCTTTGTGTAATTTGAATCCATTAGTTTTAGAGTTTATTACATAGCACAAGTCACCAAGGATTTCCCTTTTAATTTCATTCATTTGGGATATAAGATGTCTATCATCTACCTAAATTTATACGTTTAATTGTAATCTAAACACAGGATGTGAGCACCATTTTGAAAATTAAGAAAGACCAAGATTTTTTTTTCATCTCTCTTTTGAGCTAGCCGTGGACATGGGAGGGGGACCAAGCAAGAACTGGCATAAACCACAATGATGGTAAATTTTGGGTATTATTATTTCAAGAAGAAACAAAGTGGCGTGAGATTTCCATAAGGAAAAGAAAAAGTTGATTGCACTATGATCTATAGTGTATCCATGCTAAAAATAGTTTCACAAAGAATACATCTATTCATCCCGCCATTTGTCAATAATTGTTGAGCAGCTGCTTTAACCACTTGAAACTTCATTGAACTTGAATACACAATCATAGAGCCTCCCACCAAGAAACTGGGCAACTTCTTGATGCTTGACCTAATTGCATTCATAATATTGCAGTTAAACTCAGCAAAATGGAATGAATAAAGAATAAAAGTTCAGTGGAATAAACTGCTACCATTCCAATCTTGAGGGAATCACACTTAAATTGAGCATACAGATTTGTCTCAATTCCACGACCCTGCCAGCAGATTAGAGATCAGATTACAACAGACAAGCACTACTACAAATAGACATTACTAATCACAAATATGACAACTTGACAAGATCAGTAATTACTCACCATTCCTTCCATAACCACAAGATCAGCATCACTTGCCAGGTAAGCAAGCTCTTGGGACACACTCGAAAGATCAATAACCTGGCATAACAGATTACATGAGTAAAGGTATATTTGAGAACCCTCAACAAACTAAACAATTCTTTACACTGTCTTACCGGCAAATCGTTACCAGAATTAGCAATCAAAAGATTCTGAGTATCAACACCCATTAGCTGTCCGTTTTCATCCTTTAACTGTCATATTTCCAAAAAGTATACTATAATCAGTATAGACCACTCAGCCACAGTATCCTCTGCTACAAAAAGTAATGCCAATAGATAAAAATCAATTACAGGCTTACAGCTCTAGTACCTTTGATATGATCTCCACTAGCTCATGATATGTTATATCATTGATAGAGGGAAGGTCATTAGCTGCCAACACGACCTGTATAATGAAAGCCATATTTGAAATATAAATTAAGGGTAGGAACAACATAGAAGAGAGGAAGCTGTTTAAAAAAGTACAACACCACCTATATATTTTTGGATTAGCGTTCAACCATGTCAATTAGTTTATTTGTAATTAATTCTTATTCATTAAAATGTAGTTAGTGGTTTACTTCTCTTATGCGATCTTTTGAATAAGTGAAGGTCATGGTTGCGCTGCCAGTCTTTTGCATTAGAGGGTCATGTGTCGGCGAAATAATCTTTTCCAAACTTTTGCATTAGAGGAGTCATGTGTTTGTGCAATCAGATGTGTTTTTCTTCATGTTTAACTTCCTTACATTATAGAGTTGTACATATACCTTCATAGAGGGATTTAAAAACCTTTTGTGTTGGTTCTTTTCAGTTTCTGGTATTAGAATCTAACATTTGTGCATTTAATGCAATTATTACTAATATGCTCGATATTTAAGTTGTTGGTTGAATCACAAAACTCAACAAACAAATTATATAAATCTTGGTATGGCTATATCATGTGTCGTATTTAGGGCCTGTGTTTGTGGGAGGTTATATATGAAAATGAAGCGAGATGACCATATGCAGTTAAAATTGAACATTCTAATGGGATGTTGCAGAAGTGGAAGATTAGTGCGGGAAATGGCATGTTGTCTATGAAGACAGTTATGTAGGAGAAACTGGTTTTAATAATTATGGTCTACACATAAAGAAAAGAAAATAGCTCCTTAAATAATAATTATTGAAGATGAAAAGTGATTTATAAGAGCAGAAAATATATATGATTTAACGACCAACCTGTGTCCCACGACGAAGCAGTTCTCTTGCAAAGGGCAATATACCCAATACAATATCTGCACCGGAATTATCAACAAATATGACAGCCTGTTATGACAAAAGATGTAAGAAGGTTAGTAACTTGTCACACTGAAAATGAACATGCATTAACAAAAGCAGTGTCGGTTATGAGCCAAATTATCGGAGAACTTGCCTTTTTCCAAGCTTTCTTAGCCCATTTTGAAATGAAAGTATCCAAATCATCAATAACCCAGGGCCTCGGAACAATATTTTGACAACTAGCCAAGAAGGACATTCCATCTTTAGAGAATAACTCTGCAAGCTTCATGAAACAGGAAAAAATGACACCGTAATTAATAGTACAGCTCAGATTAATCTTTATATATAATGATGCAAAAAAACCAAATATAGGATAACATTGCTAAGGAATCGAATAAGAGCCTTGTAAACCTACTTGACTGCAAAAAAATTATTTCCTTCATGAAACATGGGCTTAAAATTCACTTTATGTGTTCTTGTTTAAATTGGGCTGTAACCCTTTGTAAACCTTGTATGTTGGTCACCCACTCAATTTATGTTCAAATGTCTCAAGGACCGCGCACAGTTATCCAACTTATGAAAATTGCATAGAAGTGAATGAGCAATAGGATTTAGAAAGTAATGTCAAAAAAAGCTTCAGAGTAGGAAAATCAGACAAAGGTAGGATACATCAACGGACAATTAAAAGAACTAGAATTTAGCTAGCATGAAATCTTTAAAGTACACTAAATATTGGTTCTTTGGGGCAAATTACATCTGAGAACAATAAGCTTTGGATAGAATCTCCGCCACTGGATAGAAGCAAGTATGGCTGCCAGGTTAGACAGCTAGATGATGATCATTATATGAGTTTTATATCGCCGTGAAATCGTATTACTATGATTGATAAATGTATATCCGGCTAGAATGTTAAAAAGGTTTTAATTGATGTTTTCTTTAGACTGGAAGGAGCATATGGTTACCTGTGCAGAACCAAGATCAAATATGTTCCCTGCGAATATCCCTCTGACCAAATTCTCGACTAGTTTTGATTCATCCTCAATAGCATCATTCAATTGAACAACATCCTTAAATAAGGTTATAGCTTTGGCATTTTCTTCGTCCTGATGGATCACATTTAAAAGTAAGTCTTCCATAAAAAACCGTTTCCAAGAAATCTTATATATATTTTTGTAAGAAACAGACACGCCTCCACACTGCATTACTTAATGATGCGATACCATGTGTTCACCCTAGTGTATCACAGCTAAATTATGTTCTGTTTGTATAAATTGAATACCTTAACTTTCTTGAAAATGTCTCTGAAGCCGACTTTGAGGATAAGCTCACGGATACGACAAAGAAACTGAAATGTTGAAAATCAAATATTACATCCAGGTGTATTACATATAAAATTAGGGGAGTTTAATTGATCTTACAACGCAATCAGGTGGTCCACCGTGACTCTCAGGATCCTTTTTCAAGTCCTCCAGTATTTCAGCATACCTTATTACAATGCAAAAGGAAGTTTATTTGATTATTACTATTACAAGTGAAGTCAGATAGATATCCATAAAAGCTTATAATAATGTAACTATTCTATTCGTGCGTATAAGGGGGGGAAAGTTAGGTGGATCCTGTTAGAAATTGGGTTTAGGGTGTTATGAAAATCTTGGATATCTTCTTAAATCGTGTATGTTCACTTTCCAAATAAAGTATTTCGATCCATTTCGATCCTATAATGTCTGGGTATCACGAAATCCTTATTGGGATAATTCAAGAAGAACACTTAGGGTGCGTTTAGTTGGAGAAAAAAATTCCTAATTTTCTATTTTAAGTTTTGGAAAAAAAAGGAGGGGATTTAATTTTTGACAAAACATAGAAAACGTGTTCATATGACATTGTTTTTTGTTTTGAAGAAAATAAGGGGGGACACAAAGAAAACAAAAAAATTGTGTTTTGTAGTTTCCTTAGTTAAATTAGGAAACGCATGTTTTCTTATTTGTAGAGAATTTTGATGGGAAAATTTTGATTTGAATGCAATCTCTATTTTCCTTGTTTTGTGAAAAACATTTTGTGGAAAACAATGGTGTTTTCTTTCAACTAAACGCACCCTTATCTAGGCACAAGAAAAGTAAGCAAAACAAATAGGAATTGTGTGTTTTTTCGTATGTTCAAATGAGACCCATGAAACCAACAGTTAAAATCGGTTGGAAACCAAAAGTCATAATTGTTTAGCTCAATCGAGTGTGCATGCATCCGAGCATGATATGAAATCCCATTAATCTCTAGTAAATCGCAATTAGTCGATGACACTAAAATCACAAACAGATCCAAATAATAATCCTTTTACCAATGAAAATAAAAGGACTAGTAAATCCCTAATAGTAATTGTACAAGTAGTAGGGAAATGCACCTAATGTTAGTAAAGTAGAAAAACAATGGATGAGATAAATACCTTAGAGCAAATTTTTCAGCCTTAGCAGGAGCATCAGGCACGGTATCATCACTTTCAGCTCTCTTCCTGAAAGTATTATTATTATTAGTAACAATTAATCACAAAAACACATATAAAAATGAATCAGAAATAAATAAAAAGAGTAATGATAGTACTTGAAAGAAGGGATGGAATTAGCGAAGAGGTTGATCCACTGGAGCTCAACGGGAGTAGGTTTGTTAGGGTGGTCGGATGGGAATCTGTAAGGGATGGTGCATGCCCTGTAACTGTTTTCGATCAACAACGGGAACACCACCATCTCTCCTGAGCTCTCCATTTTTATAAAAATCAAGTGTTGTGTTGTGAATCCAATTATATTCACAAGGATCGATCGACCTCTTTCTTTTTTTCTTTTTTAAGATTATACTTTTACAAATAAAAGGCCAAAAAGAATATTCTCTTAGATTTTTTTTTAGGGAAGGGAAATGAAAAAGAATAGGAAAGAAAAAAGAAAGGGAAAAGGAAAGTAAGTGTTATTTGTTATGTTCTTGAGATAAGGAAAGAAAAGGAAAGAATCATAATCACGTTCGGGTGAGAAAAGGAAAATAACTTACTAAATTACATATACGCCTTTTAATTGTTAATGTCAAATGTTTTAAAAATGGTATATTACTTTATACAATATACACTTCCGCTTCCTTTCCTTTCCTAAAAGTGGGAGGAAGATTTACATAACAAATCTTCCTCCTATTTCCTTTCCATTTCCTTTCTCATTTAAAAAAGACCAAGACACAAAAAACTTTCCATTTCTTTTACTTTCCTCTTTCATTTCAACTCGAGAAGTGAGCGTTATGGTCACTTCTTGAGTTTTTTAGCAATGTATAGAAGCAATAAAACACTTAATTTTGAGAGAAGAAATCTTACTTAAAATCAACAAAATCATTACATTTTTAAAGTCATTTTTCTTTACTTATTCACTTAAATGATACTCTCAAAAACACAACTTTTTCGGAGGGTTTTTCTTCATTTATTTAATTCTTTACATGATACTTGAGAATACAGTGTAATTCGAGTGACAAAAAAACATCAAAAAGACATTTGTAAAATAAGAGTATACTTTGGAATATTTGCATTTCTATAACTCGACAAGTCACTTACTTTAATGTGTCTCATTGCACATATAGAGTAATGGCCTAAGAACAAGCCCAATTCAGCAGCATCGGAATACTCTAAGGGCATCATGAACTGGAACCACCTTCTAGGTCATAGTTGTATGTACGATAGCTTTAGACAACTGTTATTCAACCGTTAATGTATGGGTGCCCAAACAGGCGTAACCAAAATGTTGGACGCATGTGCAATGTACTATTTGTACCAAGCCAAAGGAGGAATGACACATTTCATCCTTGCATGCTTGATAGATGATCAAAACGTAACATGTACGCAGTCGTAGATCATTCATGGGGTTATCCCAATATCCAAGATACCTAGCTATAAATAAAGAAGTATCCCACACAAGAAAAAAGTTCATTTGCTTCTCCAACTTTCACACACCTCGGGTGGAGCTACATTGAGACAAGGAAGGTTGTGCCCCCACACACACACACAACCTTAAAAAAAAAAAAAAAAAAAAAATTGTCACTTATCGTATTTTTGTTTATTTTATATGGTAAAATTAAATATTTTTATCTTTGGCCCTCCTACAACACATAAATTACTCTGTTAGCCCTCCCACAAAAAATTGTCTAGCTCCGCCATTGCACACACTTATTCATTCACAATGGATAATCCATCATTAACCTGTTGGTTCGTGTTAGTATTACTCCAACTATAAAAAATCACTAATCTCATAGGATTCATACCAATTTCTAATAGAAAACCAAACAACATAACCACCATCACCACACTAAACTCATTCTATATATCTTATATACTATACGCAAACATCACCACACTAACCAACTACACTATTTTCACTAACTAAACATAACCTTTATTTACTAAAAGTTTTTTTAATTTGTTAAAATAGGAAATACACTTATATTTGGAACAATAAACAAGGGTGACACTCGTGGTAGCTTTTATATCATTCGCCTTCTTTTTGTTAAAAAGACATGTTAGTAAAAGTGTAAAACATCATTAAACAAAAAGTAAAAGAAATGATTGTTCATATATTCTTGAGGTAAGTGAAAGGAAAATGAAAACAAATCATAACTCATGTTTTTAAGTTAAAATTGTTCAAAGTACATGTATTTTATTTAGTTATTATTGCCAAAACTTTTAAAATACGCATGTTGATCTTTAAACAAAGGAAAATGATATATCTTCCGACTTGATATGCCTACATATCTTTTATTGTGTGATCACGACAGTTGATTGATCGACGACTTAAATTAAGAAAGAGAATAAGTGCATTACACATATTGTAAGTTGATGTCGATAGGATGATAAGTAGGATATACCATTGCTCTTAAACAAAATATATTTAGTTAGAGCAGTGCTACATCCTATTACAATATCTTTCTACTTATCCTTCTATCCATACTAAATTATAACATGTGTAATGCACTAATTCTCTTTCTTAATTTAATTGATTGATTAATCTACTTATCAAGATCACATAAATAGAAAGACATGTAGGGCATGTCAAATAAGAAGATATATCTTTTTCAATTTAGTTATCCTCCATTTCCTTTTACTTTAATAATAATAATAATAATAATAATAATAATAATAATAATAATAATAATAATAATAATAATAATAACCTCTATGCGGGTATTGTTGGCATTAAACATCGGCATAACCTTGTGCGTGATGTTCTTGTTGATATATGTTCCGTCCGGAATTTCG
Organism: Chrysanthemum lavandulifolium; assembly: GCA_022545495.1. Taxonomy (NCBI): domain Eukaryota; kingdom Viridiplantae; phylum Streptophyta; class Magnoliopsida; order Asterales; family Asteraceae; genus Chrysanthemum; species Chrysanthemum lavandulifolium. The sequence goes on from CM040239.1 coordinate 144,691,248, forward strand.
CTCGTAAGGAGGTGGATATTGGGCTTTCGGAGAGGGATAGATCCTCTGCGACCTACCGATATATTACTTTACCGTGGGATAGCGGACGTGATGTTTGTGTTGATCTTACGATCGTCGCCTCGACGCAACCGGATGACCGATTTTATGCCGGGCGTGCGATCATTGATGCCGCATAATCGTAAACGTGTCAAGTATGAGGCGAATGTGCGGATATTGGATATGGGTTTCTCCCTTTTTTTCTTCTTCGAGAACTCGAGAAGGATGCGCTACCTTACTTAAGCGTGATTCTGCGCTTCACGACTCAAGACATTGGGAGCAAAGTAGCTCATATTTTTAATTGGATTGGTTTTGCCATTCACAGAGGTGTCAGTTGGTTTCGAGGTTTCCCACTAATTTTTGTAATCCTATGAGTTTTAATAAAAGTGTTTTATAAAAAAAAAAAAAATAATAATAATAATAATAATAATAATAATAATAATAATAATAATAATAATAATAATAATAATAATAATAATAATAATAATAATAATAATAATAATAATAATAATAATAATAATTGAGGTTTTTCGCGAGGAAGATCCTAGAAGCTATGGTTTACACCTCAATGTCGATAAACCGAGGTTTTATGGCCAAGGGAAGATCCTAGAAGCAGACTTGCAGGTGTTTTCCCGCCTAATATTGCCAGGCCGTCACATGGTGTTAAATTGTTGGGTGGCCCCGTTGGTGTAGACCTTGAGTTTAGCAGTAAGCTTGTTTTGAAACGGGTTTCTAAAACCATTGAACTTATGGACGCCGTTGCTAAGCTTAATGACCCCCAGTGTGAATTGCTGCTCCTTCGGGCATGTGCTGGTATTTCCAAGTTATATTTCTCAATGCGCACATGTTCTCCCCGTGTCTTCGAACGTGCTCATGTTTCTTTCGATGCAAAGACTTCGCTCTCCTGAGCGTATTGTCACCGCCTGGGTCCGGGTTTGGCAATTGGCAATGGAGACCCACCACTTTACCTTTGAATTGGGGGCTTGGTGTACTACCGGTGATGTCTTGCATTATGCCTTCCTTGCTTCTAGACTCCAATCGGCCACTGCAGACCGAATCCTCCGGCGACCGGTGTTGGTACTTCGGATCGTCCTTTGATGATGCTCAGTATGTTTTAATGCGAATGGAGACCGACCTCCTCGGTAGTTCTTGTGAAATTGCGCCCCAAACTCACGTGAAGAAATTGGCGGATCTATATTTCACACGTGTCACCAAAGAGGTCAATCCACCTTCGCTTATCTTCTAGACATATGGCCTTATGGAGATCGCAAATGGAAGACCATACTCGATGGCTCGAGTGGTCCGATATCCGGGTTGGGGCGGACTATGAATGCTAAGACTTACCGATGTGTTCTATGCTATCGCTTAGGTGTCCCCTTTCTCCACTCGTGTGTCGTGCTCGCTTGTTCCAAGGTGTTTGTGGGTGATATTTACGGAGATCATCGCCGTGTCACGCGCAGTATTATTGGTATTAAACATCGACACAATGTGTGCGCGATACTCTTGTCGATATCCGCTCCGGGTAGGGTTTCATCCGTAAGAAGTTGATATCGGGCTTAGCGGAGAGGGGACAAACACCTACCGTGACTTGTTACTTTATTCGTGGGATAGGGCTTGATGCGTGTGTGGATCTAACAGGTCATCGCCATCGACCCAAACCCAGATGATTGATTTCGCATTGTGACGGGTTGTGGGGCAAGACAAACAGAAACGTGCAAGCACGAAACCAAATGTGTTGATATTGGATATGGTTTCCTCCCTTCTTTTTCTTCCCTGGTGAACTCTGGAATGATGTCATGACCTCAAGCGAATCCGAAAGTTCTCCGTCACCCAAGATATTCGCGCGTCTTTAACTATATCTTTAGTAGGGTTTGTTTCTTTATATATTTAGAGGAGTGAAATTCAACTAGCTTTCTTTCCCACCAATTCTTAGAACCCTTTTGATTGTCCAATGAAGTGATGTTTTATAAAAATAATAATAATAATAATAATAATAATAATAATAAATAAATAAAACATTTTATTTTCTTTCGTTTTATCTCAAATTTTAACTCACCAATACATCAATTTTGTTTTTTCTTTTTGTACAGAATGGAAGGAAGTTGGCTAGAAAAAACATGGTTTAACACTTTAACAGACAAACACCGCGCCAACAATCACACACTCTTTAAATTTTTGAATACTTTGTAGCAATTTACTTACTTGTATAGCAGCAAATGAAATCAATCTCCAATAATTTTAACCCCAAATCCATCTCCTCTACTTTTGCTCTTACATTTCGGTTACTACATCATCAATCATATACAGCTTCACTCCAATCACCTTCTTATAACAACAACAATACTCAAGTCCTAAATGAATTCACAGCCTCATGCTACCAAAGAGACCTCCCCTCTGCAATGAAAGCCTTAACCTTTATGCAATCCCACAACATTTTCGCCGATTCCGTAACCTATTCCGAGCTTCTCAAATGCTGTATCGCTCGCGGCGCTTTGCGCGAAGCCAAACTAGTCCATAAACACATTTTCTCAAATGGGTATCACCCCAAAACCTTTTTGATCAATACCCTTATTAATATGTATGTTAAGTTTAGCTTATTAGATGAAGCGCGTAAACTGTTTGATGAAATGAGTGAAAGAAATGTGGTTTCTTGGACTACTATGATTGCTGCTTTTGCTAATGCGGGGTTGGGGTACGAGGGTTTAAGGTTTTTGGTTCTTATGGTTAGAGATGGGGTTCGGCCGAACATGTTTACATATTCTTCTGTTTTGAGAGCGTGTAGTGGGTTGGAGAGTTTGAAGCAGGTACATTGTGGTATTGTGAAAGATGGGTTGGATTCTGATGTTTTTGTTAGGAGTGCGCTTGTTGATAATTATGCAAAGTGGGGTGAGTTGGGGAATGCGTTGGTGGTTTTTGATGAGATGGAGACGAGGGATTTGATTGTTTGGAACTCGGTCATTGGTGCTTTTGCGCAGAATAGTGATGGAGATGAAGCTTTGAATCTTTTTAAACGGATGAAGAGATGTGGGTTTATGGCAGATCAGGCGACGCTGACTAGTGTTTTGAGGGCTTGTACTTCGATGGCGTTGTTGGAATTAGGAAGACAGGTGCATGTTCATGTGTTGAAGTATGATCGAGACTTGATTCTTAGTAATGCGCTTCTTGATATGTATTGTAAGTGTGGTAGCATGGAGGATGCGAGATTTGAGTTTAGTAGAATGGTGGAAAAGGATGTTATCTCTTGGAGTACTATGATAATTGGTCTGGCGCAAAATGGCTTTAGTCATGAAGCCTTGGAGATGTTTCAGGTAATGAAAAGTTCGGGTACCAAACCTAACTACATCACGGTACTTGGGGTATTGTTTGCTTGTAGCCACGCTGGATTGGTAGATAAAGGGCGGTCATACTTTGAATCAATGGAAAAGGTTTTTGGCATTAAACCAGGAAGAGAGCACTATGGTTGCATGGTTGATCTACTTGGAAGAGCTGGGAAGCTTGATGAGGCTGTTGAGTTGATACACAACATGGAACCTGAACCAGATGCTGTGACATGGAGAACGTTGCTTGGGGCATGTCGAATTCACCGCAACATGGATTTAGCTGCATATGCTGCTAAGAAGGTGCTAGACCTTGACCCTGATGATGCAGGAACGTATATCCTGTTGTCGAATATTTATGCAAATACTCACAAGTGGGAAGATGCTGCCCAAGTGAGGAAGGCCATGAAGGGCAACAATGTCAGGAAGGAACCAGGGTGTAGCTGGATTGAAGTAAATAAACAGATTCATGCATTCGTATTAAGAGACAATTCACATCCGCAGATAGACGAGATCATACGACAGCTGAACCACTATGTTCAGAGATTAAAGGAAGTGGGTTATGTTCCAGATACAAATTTCGTTTTGCAAGATGTCGAAGGGGAACAAATGGAAGACCCACTCTTGTACCACAGTGAAAAGCTCGCAATTGTATATGGCCTAATGTCTTTAACAAAAGGGAAGACCATCAGGATCAGGAAAAATCTTAGAATCTGTGGAGACTGCCATCTGTTTGCTAAACTATTGGCACAAATGGAGAATCGCAACATAGTTATCCGGGATCCAATTCGTTACCATCACTTTCAAGGAGGAGTTTGCTCCTGCGGGGATTATTGGTAGCAGATACTAATAAGCTTGCAGGTACTAAACCTTTTCATTTGCATGTTATTTCAACTCGATGACAGCAATGTTACTTTCATTTGAGTAAAACACAACTGATGTACACTGCACATGCTAGAACGTGGCCGAAAATGTAGTTTGTTACTCTAAATCGGTGACAGCAACATTGCCATCAGTTAAGTAAAACATAACTGATGTACACAACTACACATGCTAGAACGAGGCCAAAAATGTAGTTTCACAAATTCACGGTTTTTTCTTTATTGGATCAATGTCACTGGAATTAGACTATGCCTTCTTGTATTGTATTTGCATCAAGCTAGCAGGAGAATAAAACACAGAAGCTAATTTCAGTGGGAAGGAAATATTTTTGAATTAGTATTTAATATTGATTAATATTTTAGTTGATTATTGCGGACCCCGATACATTGATCCAATTAGAACCAGGGAGTTGTTTGAAAAAAGATTTGGTTTCTAAGGCTGACCACGCTTTCATTATAGGGCTAAGTATGTGGTGGATGGAAACGTGTAACACTACACTGAAGGGCATCAGAAGCACACTGCAGCTTTGCGACTGTGTTCCACCCATTGCCTGTCCATGCCAGGCTCAGAGCATCAGCGACAGTGTTGATGCTCATGCAGTAATCAGATGTGTAACATCCTACACTTCAAGAGGTGTTGGGTAGCATAGGGAGCTCATACGGGTCTACGTCTTCAGCCTCAAGATGCCTGGGTGAAGCTACCTGGTAAAGTATTGCATGAGGCACAAAACAAGGTTACATCACAGAGAACGAAACGAATGATAAGCTGTCGGTGCAATTGCTCTTGAAACCCCCTTGCGTTCTGGATTGTGTTTATGATTACATCTACAACTTGCACAAATGATATTCTGATGTAAAGAATTGATTTCACACTAACATCGCCAAATATTATTTTCATTTAATTGTGAGTTTACTAAAAGGCGTAATGTTTATGGAACTGGTTTTTCCCTGAATTGGACCAATATTGATTTGAGATTTAACACCCAGAAGTGTAAGTCCTTGATATAGTTACTCGCATTTGTTGTAAATGTGCCAATATACACTGTAAAGTTTTATTGTAAATGTGCCAAAACATGGTTGTAAGTTACAAGAGTGAGCATGCATTCCAGGTTATTTAAAGTTACAGTTCTTGATGCTTGTAAGCTCGCTAATCATTGAATCAATCAGACTCTTTAAGCAACAAACAGAATCATGCAATTCTCACAAAACCAAATCTCAAATGCAGCCATCTCTTTACAGCTCATCTCTGATAGCTTCGTCTTTTTTAGTGTCTTCAAAAGATGCAAAATCTTTTATTATTGACACGTACACATCAATCCCTTTCAAGTATTCTTCCTTGTTCAAGAACTACAACAAAAACACAACTCCATAAGCTAAAATACCTGAACACTAAAATTGTAATTAAAATTTATAGCCAATACAAAAAAAGAAATTGGCAAAATTTCAATTCGCTGTATGTAACTGTATTACTATATTGGTTGAATGGTTTCTGCTTTCTGTTTGCTTTTTGTACTTTATTGTGACGGACTGTGGGGGATTAAAACAGTAGTCAACCAGATCACTTGGGTCCAATAGAGGTGATGCTTTTGACCCAATTACTAAAGTATGGGTTGATATAATGTTTCAGATGGGTAGAATAGAAAAATTCAACAACAAAAAAAAGGAAACGAGTCAATCAGGTCAAATTTCGCCTATGGCATACAACCTACTAAATCTCATTATATAAAAGATCATTTTTTAAATAGTATATAGCAATTTTATCTAACACCCAAATAATGTATCAGACGATCTGTACCAATATTACTCGTTTTGACCCCCTAACCTGAACCACCATTTGGTCACCTCTAGGATGCGGCTAAAGTACATTACTAAATGACGGGACCCAAGATTAGAGCATAGTAAAAGATGGTCACGTACCTCATTATGATCGTGAAGAAGGATAGGAGTGTTTGCCATTGGAGAGAAGCCAATTGCAGGCACACCCTTCAACCTGAAGTAACGAGCATCAGTTGAAGCAGGAAAGATCTCTGGTTTTCCAAATTTCCCATTAGCCTTATGTATAGCTCCCTCAATGAGAGACCACCAAGGATTTGAACTGTCATGGGCCGTCAAAATTGGCTTTCCATTCTCGTCATATACAGAAACCTTCTGCTTATACTGTGCATGCAAATAAACAGTTAAAACAATGTCTGTTGACAAACTCAGACACATTAGAGCAAAGCAGATCAAGTCCCAAAGAATGCATACAATATAAAACAATGTACACGAGAATAAACTGCATAAAAGATAGATAGTTAACCCCCAACCCACCCGCACACACAAAGAACCTAAAGATGCCCATTTCATCAGTGGCATGGTATACATACAGCCAGTTTCAGATGGAAAAAAGACAAAAAGAGAAACCCAGGATATATAAATTTGTTCAGAATGTTTGCTTCAGTACACGTTACTACTTGGAGTCAGGATATTCTATCAAGTGTATAACATCCAAACAAGATAAATTCTAATATACATATAGTATATAATCTTTAAGCATAGTTACTTTTCAAAGTTGCACATCTGTGTCTTTAGCTGTCTATTGCTTTTTCTTATTTGAAAATTGGATTTTGCAGATGTTCATAGAATGACTTTCTTTACTGCATGGGATTGGGAGATGGCCCCTACAATGTCGTAAAAATGCAGTGTGCATAAAATTAAAGAAGTCAGACAAAACTACTTCACCTCAAATGTCATGTTGCGAGAAGCTGGGGCCCATTCTTCAGCAATTCGTCTCTCCAATGAAGCTTGATCAGCAATTGGTGGGACTCGAATATCAAAACCAGCCTGCGCTTCAGATGGCTGCAGATTCATGACATAACCCTGATGGACAAAACAACAATGTTGATCATATTCCTACATACCTCTTCATTGACAACAAAGACAGGTAGCAATTTCACTGAAAACCTGACCCTCTGTTAGTTTCTTCGTGTAATAAAGAGTACAAAACAATGCATTTGACAATTGACATGAAATTTGTTGATTAAAAAGCTTGATTCTTTGTGATTCGGAGTATAGGCCAACTATCATGTTGCTACATCCTAAGTTTAAAGCTTGAGAGTGCAAAGGGGACACAATTACATGTTGAGTAACATACAATGACAACAACGAAAGGTAGCTAATTACACTGAAAAGCTTGATTCTTTGTTAGCTGCTTTATCCGAAAACAATAAGTTTAAAATGGCAGTATGGCACCTTATTTATGTTTTCCTCTAATAGAGTAAAAGCAAACTATCACATGTTAATAATAAGTAGCAAAATAACATAAATACACAAACCATATAAATAAATAAACAAACAACATACAGTGGGAGAAGGCGTTCCAGCTTTAAGAAAAACCATATTAACCGAAACAACTTCACCTTCATTTCTCAACCCCGCCTTAACCAAATCAAACTGGGCACCCCTAAACCTCCTAACACTCTCCACACTCTTCAACAAATTCTCCATCGCCGTATTATCATACAGCTTCGCCCCATGCCCAGGGGCGCCACTCGCCTTAATCACCAACCACATAGGACACCTCTCAGCATAAAACAACCTATAAAAATCCTCCGGATTCGCCAACCCTTCATCCAACACAACTCCCACATTCATTTCCTCAAACTCCTTACTATTCGCAAACTTTTCGGCCCCGTCGTGCCCACCAATCTCCTCATCAGGAACAAAAGACAAGTAAACATTCCTCAAAGGTACAAAGCTCTCATCTTTAAGCTTCTTGATAGCTTCAAGATACTGCAAGCCAACACATTTCATATCCTGAGACCCTCTTGCGTAAATATTGTCATGTTGGTCAATGGAACCTTGAAAGGAGGGTGGGCCCACTTGTGGGGTTCAACTGGGACAACGTCTGTGTGGGAGTTGAGGAGGATGGAGGTAGAGATGGTTTGAGCCTGGCCATTTAAGTAAGACTAAAGGCTTGTTTTTATGTATTCAATGGTTTGGTGTTCAAGTGAGAGGTTTTGGCTATGGAGAGAATGAAGGTGGCTGCTTGGTGGTAGTTGGGTGATGGGTGTGATGTGTCTATTTGTAAGTATTCTTGGAATCTTGATATGATTGCTTCTGATGATGAATCTTGATGGGCTGATGATGAAGAGAGTGAGAGTAAGATGAAGAACAAGTGGAAAAAGAATCGAATGGAGGTCATCTTTGATTTTGTTGGTGAGAGATATGAAATGATGCCATTTTGTACGACTATAAGTATGTGTCATGGGTTGACCCATTTTTGATAAGACTTCACTAGGCCAAAAGCCCAAAATACATGTTTTTAAGTTTGGTTACTATTTCACACACTACTTGAAACAGAAAAAGATCAAGGGCATTTGGTTTGTAGACAGGTTTAGGATTTGAATTTGAGGGTGCAGGCATAAGAGTTTGGGATGATGAACAAATACAATGTTTGGTTTGTATACATAGGCTACGAAACAGTAAAGGGTTGTTTGATAAAACATAATGATTTAGTACTGGATGATTCAAAACCCTGAATGAACTAGTTCTGAATAAAAATATGACGTTTGACAAGTTTCCTGGTGACTCACCCATATAAAATTACCATATTAACCTTTTGTACAAATATCTTTGTTTCCATTATTAGTTATTTTTAATATTAATATATGTTTGTTAAATTAAACTATTACTCAAGATGTTTATTCTTGTGAATTTTCAGTGTATTAAAATTGCTATTTGCTCATATGTATGCCATGCATAATGTTTGAAAACATCAATATGCCTTGTCATTTTGATTAAAGTAAAGAAAAGAATGGATGAAAAAATTTATACATATCAACCTATAAGGTAGTTGATGGTCCTTTTATAAATTAAATTGTTAACAATAGTTAATAATATAAAAAGGCACCAAGAGGGCACGACATTTGTTGCTACTGAATTAACTTGCATGGCTGTTGGTGTTGTTCCATTAAAAGGCAATTAGAATGATCCAGTGGCTCAAGAAAATTCAACAAACATATGTGTCACACCCCCAAAATATCGCAGCGGAACGATAGTGTCATTGGGGTATGACGTCATAGCACAAAGTATGGATACAGAAAACGACCTCTATAATGAGACGTTTTGAAAAGTTTACCATTCGATAAATAAGTTAATGTTTACACCACAAGAATTCACAAGGTTTGATAATACATAAAAGTTTACAAAACATGTCGAATGGTAATTGTTAAAAGCACAAGACTCAATGTATGCCATGCGACCCAAAAGCTCCATGAAGTGCTATCACCTTAAGACCGAGATAAACATGCTAAAAAGTGTCAACACAATGGTTGGTGAGTTCATAAGTTTATGATGAAATGTAAAGCCTTTCAAAATTGTTTATCTGAAAGGCATTGTAATCCACTCGGTTCAAGTTCGCCCATACAAAACTTGCAACCTGTGTTTACAACCCATTGCCAAAATATAGAATTGTCAATCTTGTTTGTAAGTAGGACATAGGTGCATACGATATATACATGTACTTAATGCAAAGAATCACGACCAATCGAACCTCTTGACGAGTCTAACTTGTTTGTTATGTTTCATTGAATAACAGATTATATTCACCCTGTGTCACGTCATCAGGACCCAAGGGTGGGGGCGGCCACCGATAGTACTATCAATACCTCTCCGCCGGCCCCGCAGGAGTTAACCATTGCTAAAGTTTGTATGTTGATGCATAATTGAAAACTAGTTTAGCACATTAAGGCACATATCGCAATAAACCACACATAATGTCCAAAGTGTATAAAGTATATTGTAACACAATTGTATAAATGGTTTGAGTATTCGCAAGAGTGAAACAAGTATTTAAGCATGTATCTCCCTAAATAGTTTGTAAGAATTTAAACGAGTAAAAGTGGGGTATGAACTCACCCGTGTGATGGATATGCTAACAAAATGAAGTGCACGAAAGTGAGACTCGGAAACTATCCGCGACCTAGAATGAATGTTATGATATGTAATGAGTTATGATGTTATGTTATGCATGCATTTCAGTATGTTATTTATACCATTTGCGAGTTTTGAAAATAATACTTATCGTCGAAAAATACCCTTTTGACGTATTGACCATTCTTAAATTACTTTACAAGCGTTTACGTCAAAATGTCATCCTACAATGGTTTCGTAATGATTTATAGTGAAATTTTCACTTTTCGTCGTAAAATAATGTCGTCGGAAATTTCGTGAAAGTGACAAAAATGGCTTCGAAAAACTAATCGTAAAATGGTGTACGTCGAACGTTAGGAAACGAACTCGACGGTTTTGGAAAGTTTGTATCAAAATCTAAAAGTTTCAGTTCATGAGTTTTCGACATAAAGGTCTCGAATATAAAGATAATAAGGGTTAAAGATGGTGATTTTGTCTAATTGTTGTGTAAAAAGTGAGTTTCGGCCAAGTTTAAGCATCCGTAAATAATTTATTAAAACTCCACTATACAAACGGTTGGTCGTTTTAGAAAATATGCTTGATGATCTTGATTTTACTAGAAGACATTTCGTTCCAAAAAGTTCCACATCCACGTTAAAAACTGCCTTCAACATGGTCGTTTTAGTTACCGTAATACTTACCTCGTAAAAATAATATAGTTTTTCTGAAAATAATAGTTACGGCAATTTTATGAAAACGCATATCTTCGTCGTTTCAAATCCGTTTTTCGTATAATACGTCCTTAGCTTCGTATCAAAGTATACTAATATATTTTTGATAAGTCGAAATAATTTGTAAAGCTTAGGACTCGTTTTTGACTCGAATAAAGTAAAATAGGTTGCTGAAATTTTCGAAAAATATATATTTAGTCGTCAAACTTTAAAATTCATAACTTCTTCGTTATAACTCCGTTTTAATCCGTTCAAGCGGCCACGGATTCGTTTTAAAGTATATTTTCTAAATATCAAGGCCAAAATTTCGTGCCTACTGTCGGATTTTCCAGAAAAATAAAACAAGGACAGAACACTTTTTATACTTATCGAAAATAGTTTTTCTCGTACTAAACCTATTCCAATCCCTTCAAATCAACTCCAAAGCTATTCTAATCCTACCATACACCTTCTTAGGGTGTCATGGGTTCCTAAACATCATCAAGACCAATATATACTAAGGGGATAATTATAGGATGACCTTATATATATATAACACTAAAAATCATGTAAAATGGTATAAATCAACATAAGTCATGCATGTTTGCTCCAAAAATGATGAGATGAGTATGAAATGAATATGTAAGATGAAAAATAAACATGAGATGCTTACAAGTTAATATGATGAGGTGCAAAGAACAAAGGTTAGCCTAAACACCCTAGGTTTTTATTTCAAAACCTTAATGAGAGTGTTATCTAGATTGTATTTAACACTTGAGCTTGAAAAAATTGATGATCCCTTGTTACTCTTGAATGTGGCCGGTTTTGGAAGAGAAGAACCAAGAGAGAAGAAAGATTTTCTAACTTGAATTATTTGTTGAATGAAAATGAATGAATGTTGAGTGTAATCTACACTTGTAATAAATTTTTCCAACTTAAGTGACTCATTCCCCCCCCCCCCCTTGGCCGGATTTTTGGGGAGTGTCTCACAAAATATTTTTTTTTTTTTTATAATGTATATGTATTAAAATGTGTAAGTCAAAATGTAAGTGTATTTGAGATAAATGGTAACTTGTATACATTTGTGAAACTATAGTAGTTTTAGTTAAAATAAATTTTAATGGACCAAAGTAAATTATATTAAGATCATAAAAATTGTAAAAATATATTTCTTGCATAATTTGAGTGATAATATACTTATCGTGTAGTTTTTAAGAAAAGCGTCGTAATAATATAAACTTAACGATTTATATACCAAATAAATTTAAAACACTAGGTAAACTCAAAATATAGTTTTTATAAACTAAATGTAAGTATAAAAATATATCGGGATCATTTTTAGAAGTAACGGATTAAATGTTCAAAATAATAACTCACGCGATAACGTTTATTTAATATAAAATTTACGCGTTTAATGTGAAATGCAATGTCATGAATGGACTAACATGATGCAAATGATGAATATGGAATATGAGAAATGACCGGAAATTGAGAATTGTGACATTCTTCCCCTGATAGAAGAATCGCGTCCTCGCGATTCAATCGTTGATACTTAAAGTTCTACCCTTAGGTTTAGAGAATTCAGAATGTATGGTCAAAGTGCTTATGCCAAAACTTACGCGTCTAGGTTTCTTATCTAATGAGACTCACTGAATCTTAATAATACGGTGGATCACTTAATGGTCTAGGAAAAACGTACCAGTTACGCATTGCGGGCTTCCTCGGTCCCTATATAGAATGCTCGACCTCGGGAGGACCGATATGAGTATGTGGTTTGGGTTATTTCCTTCAATTGCCACGCCTGAGGAGCTTGCATCGGTGGCTTATTCAACTCGAGGACAATTATTCGGAAGTGATTCGGCTGTTACATTCAAAGCAAGTCCTTTGATTATTCCTTTTACACCGCTCCTTAAAATGGCCGTATCGATTGCAATTTGTACACAAGCGTGGCTTGGTCTTGGTGATGATAAGCACATTTAGCACATTTGGGATGTGTACCGCATACTCTCTTTGTTCGATGCAGGTTGCCACAAAACTCTTGCCCTTTTGTTGTCTGCTACCACGTCTATCTCGCTTATTCGACCCACTTGCTTCCTTCCTCTTATCAACGCTCTTCAAGGTACCATTTCTAACCATCTAAATGCATGGGTTCCCGCCCTCGATGATCGCACTTTGTATTGTAGGCGGCTCGGTTGTTTTCACGGTTCCACGGTTTTGGGACAAGACCATATATGTACCTCGAGATTCTCTTGGATTCGGGGTAACTAGATGAGGAACTAGTCCGCTAACTCATGAAATCGGTCGGTGTAGGTGCGTGACCGACCCTATCATAGAGTGGTGATAAAATTCATCTTCCAATTTACGCATTTCATTGTCCGGCGGTACTCCTCTTCAATAACGCCTTAAATTAGTCCCATGTCATACCTATAGTGCCTCTACGCCTTTAGCTTTGTGGCATGTGTGTTCCACCATGTCAATGCCTTTCCGATACCAAGCAAGCAACATACTTCACCCTCGATGTGGCACAATTGTCGATGTCGATCAACGCCTCGCCTTCTCTACCCATCGAGTATCGCAAAGCACCTCCTATACCATCAAACTCCACGGGTTTGCATGCGAAAATTCCTTATATGTGCATCCAATTACATTGTTGTTGTTGTTGTGTTGTTGTTGTTGTTACTACCACCTACATTGTTGGTGTCGCCAAGACTGTTCCGTTCCGTGGTTTCGAGTTATTCATATGATTTCCAACTTGTGACTATAGTGGAAGCAAGATTTGAAGTTGTTGAGCGATGATGGCGGCAAAATCGTGGTTTCCTTGATGTTGTTGTCATTGTTACTCATGTCGCTACCGCCTTCTCTACCTCCACGCCCACCGTCATTCCACCCTTGGTACCGCACCACCTCGGCCAAGATCTGCGTGTTACCTCTTTGGCGCCATGATATCGCAAGGAAAGAACCGTTGAATTCCAATGTCTATGCTTAACGTCCTCAAACATAATACCACGCCACAAATTGGTTCCTGAAAGGTGTCCACACCGATCTACGATATCGTGGTGCATATGTCCCGCGTGAGTTGTGGGACGCATTTATAATTCGTTGGCCACCATAATTATAATTGCTTCATTTCACACGTACATACCACCAACACACATGTCTCGGCGATTGATTGTTACTTAAATAGGTAGCCAATCTATCATCCGATTCTAAGCGGTGAAGGAGGATTTAGGGTAAGTATCTAGGAAGAGTCGCACTTGGTGTATAGGAAATTCCGTTAGGTGCTAAAGTCACTACGAGGTTTGGTCGCCGCGGTTCCCAAAGTATCCTCAAGAGAACTCCCATCCTCGGGCAAAATCATCAAATCTATCGACTTTATAGTAACACTTATTTAGCTCGATCTCGCATCTCATCAAACAAGAGCTGCCACGAGATCAAGTTAGATAAGTGCTCATTCTTGAGCTCCATATCTTTGATGACCCAACTAGATTTTGGGACTCCCCTATTGGTACAAGGAAACTACGCTATCTAATGAGGTGGTTCTAGAAGAAATGCTTAAGAAAACATACGCGCATCGAAAAGTGAGTAAGGCAATAGGAAACGAAAGGATCGACGTGAGCGGTTATAGTCTAGGAACTAAAATGCAACCTAGTTCTCTATAACCAAGGCTCGATACCAATCTGTCACACCCCAAAATATCGCATGTGAACGATAGTGTCATTGGGGTATGGCGTCATAGCACAAAGTATGGATACTGAAAACGACCTCTATAATGAGACGTTTGAAAAGTTTACCATTCGATAAATAAGTTAATGTTTACACCACAAGAATTCACAAGGTTTGATAATACATAAAAGTTTACAAAACATGTCGAATGGTAATTGTTAAAAGCACAAGACTCCAATGTATGCCATGCGACCCAAAGCTCCATGAAGTGCTATCACCTTAAGACACGAGATAAACATGCTAAAAGTGTCAACACAATGGTTGGTGAGTTCATAAGTTTATGATGAAATGTAAAGCCTTTAAAAAAATTGTTTATGCAAAGGCATTGTAAATCCACTCGGTTCAAGTTCCGCCCATACAAAACTTGCAACTGTGTGTTTACAACCCATTGCCAAAATATAGAATTGTCAATCTTGTTTGTAAGTAGGACATAGGTGCATACGATATATACATGTACTTAATGCAAAGAATCACGCCCAATTGAACCTCTTGACGAGTCTAACTTGTTTGTTATGTTTCATTGAATAACAGTTATATTCACCCCAGTCACGTCATCAAGGACCCAAGGGTGGGCGTCGCCACCGATAGTACTATCAATACCTCTCCGCCGGCTCCGCAGGAGTTAACCATTGCTAAAGTTTGTATGTTGATGCATAATTGAAAACTAGTTTAGCACATTAAGGCACATATCGCAATAAACCACACATAATGTCCAAAGTGTATAAGAAGTATATTGTAACACAATTGTATAAATGGTTTGAGTATTCGCAAGAGTGAAACAAGTATTTAAGCATGTATCTCCCCAAATAGTTTGTAAGAATTTAAGCGAGTAAAAGTGGGGTATGAACTCACCGGTGTGATGGATATGCTAACAAAATGAAGTGCGAAAGTGAGACTCGGAAACTATCCGCGACCTAGAATGAATGTTATGATATGTAATGAGTTATGATGTTATGTTATGCATGCATTTTATGTTATTTATACCATTTGCGAGTTTTGAAAATAATACTTATCGTCGAAAAATACCCTTTTGACGTATTGACCATTCTTAAATTACTTTACAAGCGTTTCGTCAAAATGTCATCCTACAATGGTTTCGTAATGATTTATAGTGAAATTTTCACTTTTCGTAAGTAAAATAATGTCGTCGGAAATTTCGTGAAAGTGACAAAATGGCTTGAAAAACTAATCGTAAAATGGTGTCGTCGAGCGTTAGGAAGCGAACTCGACGGTTTTGGAAAGTTTGTATCAAAATCTAAAAGTTTCGGTTCATGAGTTTTCGACATAAAGGTCTCGAATATAAATATAATAAGGGTTAAAGATGGTGATTTTGTCTAATTGTTGTGTAAAAGTGAGTTTCGCCAAGTTTAAGCATCAGTAAATAATTTATTAAAACTCCACTATACAAAGCGGTTGGTCGTTTAGAAAATATGCTGATGATCTTGATTTTACTAGAAGACATTTCGTTCCAAAAGTTCCACATCCACGTTAAAAGCGCCTTCAACATGGTCGTTTTAGTTACCGTAATACTTACCTCGTAAAAATAATATAGTTTTTCCGAAAATAATAGTTACGGCAATTTTATGAAGCGTGCATATCTTCGTCGTTTCAAATCCGTTTTCACGATTATATCGTCCTTAGCTTCGTATCAAAGTATACTAATATATTTTTGATAAGTCGAAATAATTTGTAAAGCTTAGGACTCGTTTTGACTCGAATAAAGTAAAAATAGGTTGCTGAATTTTCGAAAAATATATATTTCGTCGTCAAACTTTAAAATTCATAACTTCTTCGTTATAACTCCGCTTTAATCCGTTCAAGCGGCCACGGATTCGTTTTAAAGTATATTTTCTAAATATCAAGGCCAAAATTTCGTGCCTACTGTCGGATTTTCCAGAAAAATAAAACAAGGACAGAACACTTTTATACTTATCGAAAATAGTTTTTCTCGTACTAAACCTATTCCAATCCCTTCAAATCAACTCCAAAGCTATTCTAATCCTACCATACACCTTCTTAGGGTGTCATGGGTTCCTAAACATCATCAAGACCAATATATACTAAGGGGATAATTATAGGATGACCTTATATATATATAACACTAAAAATCATGTAAAAATGGTATAAATCAACATAAGTCATGCATGTTTGCTCCAAAAATGATGAGATGAGTATGAAATGAATATGTAAGATGAAAAATAAACATGAGATGCTTACAAGTTAATATGATGAGGTGCAAAGAACAAAGGTTAGCCTAAACACCCTAGGTTTTTATTTCAAAACCTTAATGAGAGTGTTATCTAGATTGTATTTAACACTTGAGCTTGAAAAAATTGATGATCCCTTGTTACTCTTGAATGTGGCCGGTTTTGGAAGAGAAGAACCAAGAGAGAAGAAAGATTTTCTAACTTGAATTATTTGTTGAATGAAAATGAATGAATGTTGAGTGTAATCTACACTTGTAATAAATTTTTCCAACTTAAGTGACTCATTCCCCCCCCCCCCTTGGCCGGATTTTAGGGGGGAGTGTCTCACAAAATATTTTTTTTTTTTTTTTTATAATGTATATGTATTAAAATGTGTAAGTCAAAATGTAAGTGTATTTGAGATAAATGGTAACTTGTATACATTTGTGAAACTATAGTAGTTTTAGTTAAAATAAATTTTAATGGACCAAAGTAAATTATATTAAGATCATAAAAATTGTAAAAATATATTTCTTGCATAATTTGAGTGATAATATAATTATCGTGTAGTTTTTAAGAAAAGCGTCGTAATAATATAAACTTAACGATTTATATACCAAATAAATTTAAAACACTAGGTAAACTCAAAATATAGTTTTTATAAACTAAATGTAAGTATAAAAATATGTCGGGATCATTTTTGGAAGTACGGATTAAATGTTCAAAATAATAACTCACGCGATAACGTTTATTTAATATGAAATTTACGCGTTTAATGTGAAATGCAATGTCATGAATGGACTAACATGATGCAAATGATGAATATGGAATATGAGAAATGACCGGAAATTGAGAATTGTGACAATATGTGCACTCACCTCTGACCGATTCAATGAATCCCTTTGAATGACCAATTAAAAGGCTATCAAACAACCCATAACTCAACCCCAAATATGAGGGGATATACAAACCACAAATGTGGATCTAGGATTAGATTATTTCTCGACAATTCCACCTTTGGTCCCACCACCGGGTCATCTCGTCCCACATTTTTCTTCCTTTATTAATGTTTCATCTTTTTTTTTTTTTTTTTTTTTCATTTTATATTGATTCTTCAAAGCGGAAATTCTTGTCTTACCCATATTCAATGGGTTGTATCTGCTGAGACTAATTTTTCCTCATTCTCAAAATACCCATCAATGTCGGTATTTATTTACACTATATACACGAGATTGAGGTGTATGGCCAAGAATGAGTTTAGTAATTAATTCGTAGACAATGTCGGGAAACAAAATACAAGACATACACGACATTGTTTTTTTAATATTACCCACGCCTCCCAAGACCAATATAGTGTATACATTTTCACTATATACACGATATATGACACAATCTGAAAAGTACCATGTTAATGTCGGGTAACTTGTGATGTAGAGAAAAATATACACGACATGTATTTAATTTTCAACCTCATTCTAGCCCTGACAATGTCGGGTAATTTAATACCTACATACACGACATTTTTTTTTTTTTTTTTTTTTTTTTTTCGACGAGACATAAAATGTTTTTGGATGTGAAATGTAGCCCTAGATAATGTCGTGTATATATTTCGGGTTTAGGGTTTGTTAACCTCAAAATGAAATGGTAAATGACAACCGAGATTTTTTCAAGTGTATATATATAGACCTAGAAACTTGTATACACACATATCACACACATAAAATCTATTCAATGGCTCAACAAAAGATTTCTCACAACAATTTCACGATGTTAGAGACTTTTCACAACAATTTCCGAGAACTTGGTGAACACCCCACGGAAGATATCTTCCGGTATTTCCACCGATTGAGTACTTGGTGAACACCCACGAATGAGATATCGTTCGGTTTCCACCGACCACCCCGGTGATATCGTTCCGGTATTTCCACCGACCGAGTACCGTGAACACCCCACCGGTAGATATCGTTCCGTTATTCCCACCGATCGAGAACGTGGTGAATACTCCACCACCCGTGAGCGTGAATCCCACCGTATGTGCGTGTTTAACACTCCACCTGGGTGTGATACCAACATAATCCGTGATTTTTAAGCGAGGACCAACTACGCCAACTTGGGCGGTGTCGGCCAAGTAAGAAGAATTTGAAGAAAATGAAGCACGTGAGGAAGTCTGCTCGGAGGAGCATGAAGCAATGTATGAAGAATACCTCGGGAACAACTGGTTTGACATTAATAATTCGGATTACAGCGATGGTTACAACACACCATGATTCGTTGTTATTTGTATTTTCATTTTCATTTCTGTATCGTTTAGTATATGTGCTATGTAATCCGTATTTTCAATATAATGGTTAATGTATTTTCATTTCTGTAGTATACGAATCATTTAAACATTACATGTATGTGCCATAAGTATTTGAAATTATAAAAAAATAATAATAATAATGAATAAAAAATGTAGTCCAACAACACCACATTTTTCAAAGTATTTTAAAATGATGGAAAAAAATTAGGTACTTAAATATATGTGAATGGTTAGATATACGGTTTTTTAGTTTATCTTGTATTGGGTTCAAACCCTTTGATTGTGTGTAGAATTAATTTTGAATTTGAAAACATTCTGGAAGCAACTACAAAATTGTAAAAAGAGTTCATATGAAAGTCATTGATTAGTCATCTCAACGTCATATTTCATGTAAAAATTTAAGCGACAACGACATTGTCAGTGAGTTGTCATATCAATGTTCGTACTTAAAAATGTCATATTTCGTATAAAATTTTAAGCATACGACATTGTCGGTGATTTGTCAAATCAATGTTAGTTCTTAAAATGTCATATTTCGTGTAAAATTTTAAGCATATCGACATTGTCGGTGAGTTGTCATATCGACATTGTCATTTATAACCTACCTTAGAATTGAAATAAACAAAGATTTATTACTTCTCTAGGGTAGCCATGAATTCAAATATTAGAAGTTCAAGTTTGTATTACATTTTGATGATCGACATCGAGGTGTCATTATGTATAATGATATAGCGTACTCGGGGTTAGTTGGTTTGGTGGTGAAGAAATTCAAGTTAGATCCAGAATATTACGATTTATTTGTCTTGTAAGTTGCCTTCATTTGACTATCGTATTGATATTCTTTGAAGATGACGAGGTAATGTTTTCGTTGAATATGCTTGTAGTGCTTATGATGGAGTGGCACAGATGTTTGTTGTTCAACCCAACAAATAAGACGATTGTGTTTATCTTTTTATCTTATGTGGTTTGTCTTTCAGTAATGAATGTTTGTACTTTTATTTGAATGAATGTAATTTGAATACATAGGCTAACATTTATTCCAACATTGATAACAAAAATCATATAAATAAGACAATCTTAAAGCATACATGATACATATTCAGTGATATGATTATGAATACGAATGATTCTTCCATATGGCTTTATGACGTTCTTCTAAACATTTGTTAAGAACTCCGGTCCATTCTAGAACATACCCTCGCAAATAATCACAACGATCCCTGCTAGGCAAAGAGTCGAGAACCATAAAAGTGGATATCCTTAGATCAATAACTGTTGTGACCCAATGATTCCCTCCTGCATTCATCGGCATCACCACCTGCGTCGAAAATATATTCAAATATATACGGTTAAATAAACTAGTAAAGCGTAATTTTGTACAAAGTTATTAAACGTTGAAAGACATTTACTTACCCAGCTTACTTCATCCCATGAAGGGTACGACTGCGTGCTACCATCTAATGTTCCCATAATCGAAGGAGCTATCGAAAGCATGGGTACATTACCACCATTATCTGTGGGGTAAGTGGATGATGTCCATGATGACGATATTGTCCATGGCGTGCCATCTGGCCTACTTCTTATTAATATCTCAACCCAACAATTCATTTGCTGATTCAAAAGATTAAACTAAATCATTTTACATTCTTGAAACTAAAATAATCTAAACGTTTAAAAAAATATAACAATATACTTACGTCGTCAGACAGCCAACCAATTTTACCAGGTTCTCCTAGATCAGTGCCGTTCTTGTATAATTCTGGAAGTAGTTGTTGAAAGAAGCTAAGATCTAATACCCAACCCTTTGGATGGCAGTCAAGGTATATCGGGGAAGGGTTTAATAGAAATTGCTCCAAACTAACATAACGCTGACGCCTTACCTGAAAAAACAAACAATAAAATACAATATCAAACATTGTTAATTAGCAACTTCATGTTAATAAATTTAAAGGGTCCAGTATACCTTATTAGGGTCAACATTATAAACTGCAACAGGTCCGACACGACGACTACCAAAACAGGTAACACCACCATCATACTCAACATACTTATCAACCGCTTTTTCTTCCAGATTAAACGATGAAATGTTCGAGGTACTCTTTTTTGGCATCTTCTTAACGACACGTTTCTTAGGCAAGATTGTGGTTGGTCCCATTCGATGTAAGGATATTGCGAGATATTTACCGGACGACAATCCTCTTTGGTCGCTCGATCGCATCCTTAAAAAGAATAAACAATAAAAATTTAAAATCAATATAATTACTAGTAACAATAATAACCATGAAATATTTTATGTAATTAATAGGTTATCGGGATGTCGACACCAACGTCATAGGCGTGAGATGGACTCGCACGATAATCAACAGGCGTGGCAAAGAGCCAAACCCAATGGCGTGACGGGAAGCGGTATGTCCGGTGGAGGGAAGCGGGATGGACAAGTAGACTTCAAAGGCGGTGTAGGTACATGAACACCGCCAAAGAACGAGTCGTTCGGTGGCTCGCCAAATGGACAGTCGGCCTTTTGTATTCTCTAAATGTAATATTATAACGTAGAGTTAGTTATTTTCCAACATATGTAAATATAAAAAAGATAAAAGCACGTAAATATACTTACGTGTTTTGAATAACAATAAATAAATTAACGTAAGCTACTTACCCTAAAATCGTCACCAAAAAATCATGGATCAAGTTGTTTGAACTTCAAGTCATGTTCTTGTAACTTCGACTCAAGTGCCTTCATCTTCTGTATAAATTCCGGTCCAATAAAATCGTGAATAGGTTCGTTCACTGGAGGCTTTATCAATGGAATTGGGGTCGGATTCAGCAAAATACGCTCTACTTTGAGCCCACCTTTCGGTATTTTGCTCATAGTCATCCGCATAAGCCTCATCAAAGGTGGGTTTACCTTTAAAAACATGGACAATATACACAACATTAAAAAAAACCAACAAAAAATTATAATCATATTGTAAGAAATTAAGGTCATATTTCAAACTCACATTCAATTGGTCATCCAAAAACTGGTCTAGACGATCTCTAAATACCATGTTTCTATAGATCCATGCAATTGATCGGGGATACAACTGTCTATGACAAAAAAACCTAGGGGTCGCACCATGAGGGAAAGTCTCCAATATCCACGTCTGTAAAAAGGCAAATTTGTTATAAATATACATATACATGAACTTTATAAATTTATATATGACATACCTTGAAGGCCCATATAAAGCCATTCAAATTGTACTTAGCAAGTTTAGTAGGATCCTCCCTCGGCAAAGTGCTTTGCCCTACGTTGAATTGTTGCATCCTTAAGATAATCATACAAGGTTGGCATACGACGACCCCACGGAACACATTCCATGCATCTAGATCCTCCACTAACCTAAATACAAACTCGTCGACTACATTCCTAAGCTCGGTCCTTTAACACCAACACTAACACGGCTATCAAACAAATACCGACAAACATCTCGTCGCTCAAACGACTAAACGACTATATGTCTAGCGACGTAACACATTACCAACTTTTATTTTTGAAGAATCGGTTGTGAAGGAACTTCGTCTCTAAAGGGATTAGGTCCATCTTCATAATTCTTTCTAAAATCTGTTCCAAATCTTAGACCAGTAACTAGACATAATTCCTCCCTACCAAACTGAACCTCAACCTTACCCACCCGATTAATATCACGTACACGATATCTCAGAGGAACAATATTTGTATCTCCCTCTTCACATGGCACTTGGTGGCATATAAAATAATGTACTATCACGCCACTCTCTTGCATTTTTGGCAAATCTAACAACCAACCAAAACATGTTTTTCTAAATAATGTTTCTTTAGGGGTGTTCCCAATCATACTTTTAATATCACTAATTATGGATGTAACACCCCCAAATTTTGTTTAGCGGAAGCATACGTGTCATTCGGAGGCGTTACGGGATTGGTGGATCATAACACCAGTAATAAAGAACGGAATACATACTCCGTTTAACTTCAATAAATATTTTAAACCATTATCTTACAATATTGTTTTAGATAAATGGCACATCCCATAATTTTAGTGGTCCCAAAGTAAAACATCATTTTGTGTAAAACACTTTTTAGAAATTACTACGACCATTCATCCGCCTCTTGCCTTGCATCCGGGAACAAACTAAGCACCGAGAAAATATGCTAAAAGATCACTAAAAGTTGGTGAGTTCATAGGTTTAAGTTAAAATGGAAAGTTGGACCATAAGCAAAGTCATAAAATCATTGCAACGAATATAATGATATATGTATGAATGTCTATTACGTTAGCTCTAAGTTCATGCAACCGATACTACGACAGTTTCTGTATGCTAAAAGATGTCATACAATAAAGGGGCCCATAGCAAGTGTTTTGTCCCTCAACACTCGGTTCCGACATGGTATACGTTTCACCTTGGCCTAAGCATGGCCAACCGAACGGAGGAGTCACCCTCAATAGATCTATTTATAACATTCGCGTTTCCCAATGGGGAATTGACGGTTCATGAAGAAGGGCATTTTCTTAGGGACATAAGGGCTTAGGCTACACCACATAATAGTAAACATGTGATAGTTTTGGTCCATAAAAAGGTTTTGCATATTTCTCACCCCAAAGTGTTTAAAACAGTTTATCAAGTAAAAGAGGGGCTATGAAAACTCACCTTAGCAAATGTGCAAATCCGAGAGCGGATTTAGTGTTTGTTGTGAAACGCACCGACATCGCGACCTAGATAAGGAGGCAATGTTTTAGTTCATTGTTTTAAGTATTGCTTGATCAAAATAGTTTAATGGTATTAAAACTAAACTTTAGTTTGTAAAAGTTATAAAAATGATCTTACTAGTAAGTATCGAAATATATATACTCTTCATGTCGACATTAATATGGTTTTAATATCAAAGTTTGATATGAAAAATAATTATAACATCCACTAGTAAGTATATAAATGTGTATATACTTATTTAAGTTAACACAAAATGGTATTGTCAAACTTGTATATATATATAATTGATTTATTTTCTAAGCGTGTTTAGAAAGTATTTAAGTTAAATTTGAATACTTTCACTTTTAATATATGATAAAATAGCGTGGTGGTCTTTAGTTATTTATCAAACTTGTTTTTAATATATAAGGTTCTAGACGGAAAGTTTACTTGACATATTGACGTTAGGCGTAAACAACATTATGTACATCATGTTTTTAGGAAATTGTCGTCTCATGTATCTAGGAATATAGTTTTTTTTTGCACTTGTTTGTTTGAAAACTCGCGTAAACAACTAAACTTATGTAATATATTTTGCATATCGTAAATAATTTCATTTATCGTTGGACAATTGTTTTACGTTCAATCCTTATTCGTGAGTTAGTTTATCTTACTTAACCGGACTCGAAGACTCGTGGGGTGTGGCCGGTATCACTGTGGCGTGATTGGGTACTCGGTTTGGGCACAGGCCCAAACTAACTAACAATTCCTTCCATAAGATCAAGTCTTATGTCTTGGGCCTTGGGCTCTTTTGTGCCTTACACGAAATAAAAAGAAAAGAGAACACAAAACTTGACCAACATGTATTTCCACAGCTTGTGTTTCAGTGTACAATCTCATTTCCAGGTTTTTGGTTGCAAAAGGATCCGACTTAAGTTATAGAAGTTTACATAGACTACATGGCTTGAGATGCACTTGTTTGTTCATGCTTCAACTTATGAGCGAAACTCTCGACTAGGGATTATGACTTGTTATTATGGTATTACTAAGAAGGAGTTGTCGACCCGTACATTTCAAAACACTTTTATTTTCGATGGCAAGTTGTACTTATGAAAGAAAAGAGTTAGCGAAAAGAAATCGCTATGAATGTGAATTGTCTCAAGCGAGACTTGACTAATCCATTGACTAGTAAAGCAAGGTGTGTGTAACCACATGGTAGTTGAGTACTACCCAACTCGGTCTCATCACGTCCATTACTTTACTCCTACGGAACTTGGCGAGTATAAGCCACTCGCAATGTTTATTGGCAAAGAGTACAATTGTCATGGATTTCTCCCTAGATAAACATGACAATATAGACACAATGTTTACAACTGAAATTCGAGTCTCACAACTCTAAGGTAACACGCATGTTTCTTAGGTTTAGGCGAGGCTTAGACATGGTTTGACCCATCTATATCATCTTGTTTCTTACATCTCGACAGAAAAATAACCCACAAAGTACAAGACCAAATTCAATTCCAACACCCAAATCATTTTCTAAAGACTTCAAGTTACCAAGATTTATACACCACCTTGAGTACTACTCAAAGACATCATGGTTAACATAGATTTTTGTACTAGCTTGTTATTAGCAATATTTAAAAAAAAAAAACTTAACTTCTTCTCTTTCTTTTGTTTTATACCACTCGACAGGAAGACATGACTAACAAAACAAATGCAAAGCTCAATCTCAAATAACCATATTCACAAATTCGACATGGCATCCAAGTACAAATACAAATAGGCATGACCAAAACAATATAACAATCTTATTGATAAAAATTTCCCAACATCATATCATGAAAAGAACATAAAACATTACATCAAGAAAGATGATAACCTTAAATCCGAAAATGGTAGGTGATGAGCGAAGGGTTGTTTCTTGGATTCGGACCAAATAAGACTTGAATTAGCACCAAAATACCTCCAATTGCAAAACCCCAAATCAATTTTAGAAAACCTAACTTTCACAAACCCTAGTTTTGGGTAAAATTGAAATTGAAAGCGAGTTTGGGGTTTTCCATCTCCGCTAGAGATATAGAAGTATTTTGGGAAGGAGTTTGACCTCTCTCTCTTCTTGGTGTTTGGATTGAAGCCGAATTTGGTTAGCTTCCAAGGATAGACGAATCTTGTATATTGGCTCAAGATAGATTGGTGTAGAGATATGTTTTTCTTGAATGATTTTATTTTGATTCCCCTTGGATTCGTACAAATAATAGCAGGCGCATCAAGGATGGATTTGAGAAGCAATCTTTCATGGATTTGGTATGAGAGAGGAGAAGATGATGGAAAAACATGTTGGGTTTTCCTTCTTTGGGAGATTCGGCCTATGAGGCGCGAGGATATAGGTTGAAGAAGAATATTTGGATATCTTCTTTCACGGTTCTTGTTTTGCTTTTGGCGTGGGTGAGAGGAGAGGACAAAGAGATATCTCTCAAAATTTAATAAATGTTTTCCTTTATATCAATTGTATATGTATATATGTATTATACACATGGTATTAATTGTGAAAATGTATGTATATACATTATACTTATGTATCAATTGTATTTGAGTTTCATAAAAGTTATTGTTTAAGTGATAGTGTGTTTATTATTTTGTGTCCCATGAAATTATATTACGACCAAAGTATCATTGTTTGATAATTTTTATAACGTAGTGTCTTATTGTTACGATATGCGAAATATTTTTATTTTGGTAATATTCCATATCACGGACATTTGTCATTTGTTTTATCAAGCCCTTATCATAGTGTCAGTGCAGCGTGCGATTAGCCGATCATTTGGGAAAAGCGAGATAACCTCTCGTCTTACAATTTAAATCATAAGACAAAATGAAATATTCATAAAATAATATGAATGCAAGAGTGGTGAAATTTTTACTTGTAGGTGAGTTATCTACTCAAATGATTAGCAAAGCTTATGCATGCTTCATGACTCATGCTTAGTAATAATAACTTACTAATTATCAGTTAAATTTTAGTGAAAATTTACTGTGTGTCACAATGGATAACCTACTCCTACATGTAACTTGGGCAGGATAATCCTAAAATAAATAAACATATATTAATACACATATACGTAACAAATAAAAAAAAACTACAAGTGTAAAGGAAAAAAATTGCGAAATACCTGGTAATCTGCCATATTCACAACCGTATCCACCACCACCACCACTGTACCACCAACATTTTTTTATAACCTCCAA
The DNA here is from genome assembly GCA_022545495.1 of Chrysanthemum lavandulifolium. NCBI lineage: Eukaryota > Viridiplantae > Streptophyta > Magnoliopsida > Asterales > Asteraceae > Chrysanthemum > Chrysanthemum lavandulifolium. The sequence goes on from CM040239.1 coordinate 144,718,254, forward strand.
AACCAACACCACACCACTACACCTGTAACCACAGCACCACCATGGCACCACCAGCAAGCCACCAGCAAAACCACCAAACTCACGCACCACAATGTTTTGATAGTTTATGAGCAATGTCGTGTATATTGTTTCAAGAATGCTATTAAACACTCACAATTATGAAGAAGATGTCACTGAATATAGTGAAGTTTACTACCCGACATTGTTCTGGAATGCAAACACGACATTGATAAGATGAGGAATATGTTTGATAATTTATGAAGAAGATGTAACTATAAGAACAAACTGATATCGTGTATATATGATGATTTATGGAAGCCAATACCTCATTTACTTCAACCTCATCTACCCATTGAATGATCAAATCAAGCATTTACTTTTGCTTTTCAGCTTGCTCCTTCCCAATGCCACTATCGACGTCTAGGGTTAACATGAGGTTCTATATTAAATACATGTCGTGTATGAATCTTCTCTATATTAAAAGATACACGACATTAACATGGTACTTTTCAGATTGTGTCATATATCATGTATATAGTTAAAAGATATACACTATATTGGTCTTGGGAGGCGTGGGTAATATTAAAAAGTGAAAATTATTGTGCTACCCATTATTGATATGGTGTGTCTGCACAGACCCAGTTTTAGGCTCAATCTCAAAAATACCCATCAATGTCGGGTATTTATATTCACTATATACACGACATTGACGTGTATGGCCAAGAATGACTTTGGTAATTAAATCCTAGACAATGTTGGGTAGAAAAATGCAAGTCACACACGATATGGTTTTTTTATTATTACGCACGCCTACCCAAGCAATATCGTGTATACATATACACGACATTGACTATATGTAAAAAGGTGTGGGGTCTAGAGAATATAATTAGCAATATAGTGTATACATATACACGACATTGACTATATGTACACGACAAGAAAAAGGTGTGGGGTCTAGAGAATATAATTATAAGGGAATCTTAAAAGTTGTCGGGTGTAGAGAATATATATACACGACATTGAGTTAATTTAGGGTTTAGGGTTTTCTAGTCGTCGATAGCATTGGGAAAGAGCAAAAATAAAAGCTTGATTTGATCATTCAATGGATGGGTAGATGAATTTGTTTTACATGATCATTCAATGGACGTAGAGAATATATATACACAACGATAGGATATATCAATGTCGTGGTTGCAAGTTCTTCATATAGTTATCTTCTTCATTATCAAACATATTCCTCATATATCAATGTCGTGTTTGCAAGTTCACTATACTCAATAACATCTTAGTGAGTGTTTAATAGCTATCTTGAAACAATATACACGACATCGCTCATAAACTATCAAACATCTTCTTCATCATCTTATGGTGGTGGTGACATTGTGGTGCGTGAGTTTGGTGGTTTCTTTGGTGGCTTCTTGGTGGTGCCGTGGTGGTCTTTGTGGTTCTGGTGTGGTTGTGTGGTGTTGGTTGTGGCGGTTATAAAAAAAGTGTTGGTGGTGCGATGGTGGTGTTGTGGGGTGGTGGTGGATACGGTTTGTGAATATGGAAGATTCAAGGGTATTTCACAATTTTTTCCTTTACACTTGTAGTTTTTTTATTTGTTACGTATATGTGTATTAATATATGTTTATTTATATTAGGATTATCCTGCCTAAGTAACATGTATGAGTAGGTTATCCGTAATTAGTGATATTAAAAGTATGATTGGGAACACCCGTAGGGAAACATTATTTAGAAAAACATGTTTTGGTTGGTTGTTAGATTTGCCAAAAATGCAAGAGAGTTGCGTGTTAGTACATTATTTCATATGCCACCAAGTGCCATGTGTGAGGAGATACAAATATTGTTCCTCACGAGATATCGTATGCGTGATATTAATCGGGTGGGTGGCGTTGAGGTTCGGTTTGGTAGGGAGGAATTACATCTAGTTCTTGGTCTAAGATTTGTATGATTTTAGAAAGGATTATGAAGATGGATGTGACAAATGGCAATTTAGAAGTCTATTTTAGGTAACCGCATTAAGTTAAACTAAACCGAGCTTTTGCCTTTGTCACTATTTTATAAACCATGACTTGATTTATATCGTCTATTGGTTTTATGATTTATTTCATTATTAAATGAGTTATCGTATGAGTTTTAACTCTATTTGGTAGCACTATTCGATTCGGCACTAGAAAAGCCTAAAACAATAATTATTGTAACTTTTAGACCGTAACTTGAAAATTGACAAATCAATAGTCAAAGCGTGGAAAAACATAAATAATGATGATAGAAAGTCGAATGAACGATCGGGGACACTCGTGGGACAATATATGAGCTCGGGAATGGGTAAGCAGGATAGTTTACGAAAATGACGGCTTCGGCCCTTTCACTCTCACCTAGGTGCCACCCTCCCCATTTCTATTTATTTTAGGTCCCTAGTGTCCAAGTATAAATACCCCTCATATCTTCATTCACTACTTTCATTTCTCTCTCTAAAAATCACCTACACCCACTTTATCTCTCTACTTTCTCTCTAAAAATTAAAATAAAACCCTAACCCTAAACCCATAACCACGGCCACTATTCCGCCACCACGGCCCACCTGTAGCGTCACCCTCCACCTCCACCACCATCTTGAAGCTCTCTTTCTCCTCTTTCCAACCATATATTACACGCTCCATTTGGACTTCAATAACACCTTCAAATCTTGAATCAAGATTCGTACTTTTAGGGTTTCAAGTGGGTTTTGCAATTGGTGCTTGAATAACGTAAATGGAACAAGATTAGGGCTTGTTTGGGCGATAATAAACCACGAATTTCATATTAGGGTTTCGACCCTATGAAATAAATTAGGGCTTTTAGGTGGAACATGAAATTAAGTCTAATTAGAGTCTAAATAAATAAGTAATTAGTGTTTGTGATAAGGTTTTAAAATGTATCTTTTTAGGGTCGTTTAAGCCCTTATTTGATCACTTTTGTATCCGTTATTACTTAATATCGTTCCTTTTCACTTTTAGGTCTCTTGAAGGCAAATTCTTTGGAATGGCACTTATTTGGACGAAAAGGCGCGGGTATCTGAAGAAAATGGCTAAAGTCGAGAATCGAGCCACTTCGGTGCTTTGAAATACAAAGGGATGGCGTCGGTGTTAAGCTGTGGCCGTCGCATCACTTTTGTGATGGCTCGGTAGCCAAATTGCTTATTTTCAAGTGGCGGTGTCAGCTTTAAAAGAGTAGGCCGTCGCAACTCGGACGGCCTAGATTTGATCGGGCGGCGTCGAGGCCGAGGGGGGGCGTCGCAAACATAAGGTGGCGCCGTCGCCAAGACTAACGTGGCCAAGGCGAAACATTAATGGCGACGACCGGCGGCGTCACAATTCAAAGGTGGCGCCGTCGTGATTGTAATCTTATATATATAATCCGAATTTTTGATATTTGTGTGTAGTCTTTTGGAGTAAAACCTAAACCGAACCAAAGTGTCTTATACAAGTATTTTAGGGTTCAAACCTATCTTACATCAAGATAAGTGTTTTACTTCATTAATTCAATTATGTCTTCAATTATTTGTGTGTATGCTTGCATGTTCTCCATGTCGGCTAATTTACTTGTGTGTTTGCTTGGGAATATGAAACTTAATTATTGAATATTGATTGGTTGTCTCTTATCTTAATTGTTAATGATCTAATGTAACGATAGGTCATTCGTTGTGTAGTTAATGCTTGATTAATCTTTGTGAACCTTAGACTATAACACCTAGAGTAGTTGTAGGCTAAACCATCAAAAAGTACCTTAGAGTTAGAGTTTATAATTCCTAAAGATTTTGTAGGCGAGACCTTTGGTAGTTTCAAAGAGTTAGGGACAAGCGCATACCCTACGACTTTAGACACACAACGCGATTAAGAATAAGGGCGTGACAATTCAACCATCAATAGGAGATAATTAAGGAGTGATAAAACCTAAGTAAACACATCTTTAAACCATCATACGAGCACACAATAATTAGACATAGACTACATACACCTTAGATTTGATAATTAGATAAGTAGAGTAATCGGTGAAATACCAACCCCAAATCCAAACCCCGAGATTAGTACCTTTCTAATTCCTAAAAAACATAAAAGATAAAAATAATCTTCCTCAACCCCAACCTTAGCGTAGTAACTTCTCACTAGCATTCCTATTCCCTGAGAGCGATATCAATACCCGTGGCTTACCACAATACTACACTACAAGCGATTAGGTTCTTTGCCTAGGTGTTATAAAACTTGCTCGAAGAAAAGGAAGTTCCTTTGACCCCGAGCAGCGTGTGGCGTTATCGATTTAGTAAGTGTGTGGTGTATCAATTTGATGGGTTTGTGCATTTTAGGTTTAGTTTCATATTTTGGTTAGAATATATGATGGGTTTTGTGTTTGGTTAGTGATTGAAGCTTGAATGATTGGATTTGGATGTTGTGGAATGGATTTGGGTAATGTTTGAATGGTTTGGAAGGGTGTACGAGCCACAAAGGGCACGACGTAGCCCTAGCTTCGTGTATGGGTCCGGGTCGGTCGATTGGTAGCTTGTTGGTTAATGTAGTTGAGGTTTGGATGAGGCGCGTGGAGCCAAAAGCTTCTAGAGCTTGTTTGGTTCAAGTGGTCTTAAGTGACCGTGTCATGGCCATTAGGATCATAACATTGGTTTAGGGTATATTTGGTTGATTGATTGGTTGGCGAGATTGTTTTGAGTTGGTTTGGGATTGAATTGCGATATTATGACATTTAATTTGGACTTGATATATATATTGTAGACTTTGAGCTACGTCGGCGTTACTTTGACGTTTTAGTCAATAGTTGACTCCGACAAAGCCGTAATATGGACTTTAGTATAATTTGAACTATTGATTGATTAAAAGCAGAAGTTATGACTCGTGCTTGTGGACTCGAAACGAATGACGATATGAGATTAATATTGGAATTTGAAGATATATATATATATATATATATATATATATATATATATATATATATATATATATATATATATATATATATATATATATATATATATATATATATATATAAAATGCTAATAAACTATGAAATATAAATAATAAATGGGCTTTTGTACCAAAATGTTGATAACAAGTTTTATCTTGTTATTTACTATTTTAAATGGAAACTAACGACTAAATTGGAAATGTTTTGTAATAAATAAGTAATTAATATTTAAGTACCGTTTATCAATAAATGTCAATTGTGGACATTTAATATTAGTTAAGTATTTATGTACCTCGTTGTGTGCATGGGTTACGGATAACCTAGCATTAATATTGTTGATCCGTGGGTAGCGGACTTATTAGGTTGACGAATCTAATAAGAGCCCGCTGAAATACGTTGGGTAACCTTATTAATGGGTGAATTATCCTTATGACTCTTTAGGATACGATTGATTTATAGAATAATAAGCGACACGAGTAAACAAATGAGTTTATCGAGTTGTGAATTCGATAAGGTCTACTATTTATTCGAAACTTATTGGACTATGAAGCTTATCGTTTAGAGGTCTCATTGTGTCGCATTGAGTTATATATTGGTTGTTTGAGTGCATTTATAGCATCATATTGAGTCGATACACCACATAAGGAATACCAAACACTAGGATTAAATGGTGAAACAAGACGTTTTTGGAAATAAAGAAATGAAATATATTGGGGTAGATAACGTTGATTTTGAGGAATATATATATTAAAGTTGGTCTACATTAATAGGTTGTGCCGAGTCGGTAGTTGTTGTGCCGTGATTACTGTTATCTTCTGCTAGTGATTATTTGTGCGTTGATTGCTTGAGGTGAGTTTCATAGCCCCACTTTTGTCTACGTTTTAACTACGTTTTGAACTATTTTGGGGTGAGAATCATGCTACTGTTTTTGGACCCTTTAAACTATTTGGATTTGCTTATATGCTTGACTATTTAGATAGATGTGCGGTAGTTGTTGCCTTAGTCTAGGTTTAACCGTGCCTAACTAAGAATAGACTTCTACCTCGACCTAGTCCGGGGTTGGCAATTGTTCTAGATTTTGCCACGCGGTCTTTGGACTAGAGTCGGGGCCCAAGTAATCCCTGGATGTGTGATATGATTGGAGATCCGGGTAGGATCAGTGTGTGAAACGGTATTTATCTATCTAGGTCTTGCATAGCAAATCAACTCTTATAGGTCCACTATGATTTTGTTGAACTTAAACCTATGAACTCACCAGCGTAAGCTGACCTTTTAGCATGATTTCTTAGGTATTTAAGAGATGTTTGGAATACTTGATTCGGTGGAAGCTTGGCAAAAAGGCGGGGTTCAAGGATCATTTCTGACTCTGATAAACTATGGGGACCTATTTGATTAAACCATGTTTTGGGCCTAATATTTACTCTTTTGGATTAAATGTTTTAAATGACTAAATTTGGGATTGGTTTTGAATGTTAAATGACTATCTTTTTGCTATACTTGTGTGCGATACCAATCCAATAGTAACGTCCCGAAAAGTTGATTAAGTCTCCCGCTGTACCGAGATTTGGGGGTGTTACAATGGACCTAATCCCTTTAGGAGACGAGTGTTCCCTTCGTCAAATGATTCTTCAAAAATAAAAGCTGGTAATGTGTTACGTGCGCTAGGCATCGAGTCGTTTAGGCATTTGAGCGACGAAGATGTTGTTGGTCTTTGTTTGATAGCCGTGTTAGTGTTGGTGTTAAAAGGACCGAGCTTAGGAATGTAGTCGACGATTTTGTATTTAGGTTAGTGGAGGATATAGATGCATGGAATGTGTTCCGTGGGGTCGTGCGTATGGCTAACCTTATGCGATTATCTTAAGGATGCGACAATTCGGTAGCAGGCAAAGCACTTTGCCGGGGAGGATCCTACTAAACTTCCTAAGTACAATTTGAATGGCTTTATATGGGCCTTCAAGGTATGTCATATATAAATTTATAAAGTTCATGTATATGGATATCGTTAACAAATTTAAAACAAATTTGCCTTTTCTGAGACGTGGATATTGAGAGTTTCCCTCATGGTGCGACCCTACGTTTTTGTCATAAACAGTTGTATCCCGATCAATTCGTGGAGCTATAGAAACTTGGTATTTAGAGATCGTATAGACCGGTTTTGGATGACCAATTGAATGTGAGTTTGAAATATGACCTTAATTTCTTACAATATGATTATAATTTTTGTTGGTTTTATTAATGTTGTGTATATTGTCCATGTTTTTAAAGGTAAACCCGCTTTGATGAGGCTTATGCCGGATGACTATGAGCAAAATACCGAGTGGTGGGCTCAAAGTAGGCGTATTTCTTTGGAATCCGACCCCAATTCGGTGAAAAAGCCTCCACTAAACGAACCTATTTACGATTTTATCGCTTTTGAATTTATCTGAAGATGAAGGCACTTGAGGCGAAGTTACAAGAACATGACTTGAAGTTCAAACAACTTGATCCATGATTTTTTGGTGACGATTTTCGGGTAAGTAGCTTACGTTAATTTATTTATTGTTATTCAAAACACGTAAGTATATTTACGTGCTTTTATCTTTTTTATATTTAACTATATTTGAAAATAACCAACTCTACATTATAATATTACAATTAGGGAATACCAAAGGCCGACCGTCCATTTGGCGAGCCACCGAGCGACTCGTTCTTTGGCGGTGTTCATGTACCTACACCGTTAAAGTATCTTGGTCCATCACAGCTTCCTCCATCGGACATCTGCTCCGCCATGCCGGTTGGGTTCGGCTCTTTGCCACGCCTGTTGATTACCGAGCGAGTCCATCTCACGCCTATAGCGTTGGTATCGGCGTCCGGTAACCTCTTATTTAAATAAAATATTTCATGGTTATTATTGTTACTAGTAATTATATTGATTTTTGAATTTTTGTTGTTTATTCTTTTTAAGGATGCGATCGGCGACCAAAGAGGATTGTCGTCCGGGTAAATATCTCGCAATATCCTTACACGAGCAGGGACCAACCACAATCTTGCCTAAACAGCGTGCCGTTAAGAAGATGCAAAAAGAGTACCTCGAACATTCCATCGTTTAATCTAGAAGAAAAAGCGGTTGATGAGTATAAAGAGTATGATGGTGGTGTTACCTGTTTTGGTAGTCGTCGTGTCGGACCTGTTGCAATTTATAATGTTGACCCTAATAAGGTATCTTGGACCCTTTAAATTTATTAACATGAAGTTTCTAATTAACAATGTTTGATATTGTATTTTATCGTTTGTTTTTTCGGTGTGCGTGGCGTTATGTTAGTTGGAGGAATTTCTATTAAACCCATCCAGATATACCTTGATCGCCATCCAAAGGGTTGGGTAGCAAATCTTAGCTTCTTTCAACAACTACTTCCGAAATTATACAAGAACGGCCGATCCAGAGTACTGGTAAAATTGGTTGGTTGTCGGCGACGTAAGTATATTGTTATATTTTTTTAAGCGTTTAGATTATTTTAGTTTGAAGAGCGTAAAATGATTTAGTTTAATCTCTTGACTCAGCGAATGAATTGTTGGTTTGAGATATTACTAAGAAGTAGGCCAGATGGCGCGCCATGGACAATATCGTCATCATGGACATCATCCACTTACCCCACAGATAATGGTGGTAGTGTACCCATGCTTTCGATAGCTCCTTCGATTATGGGAACATTAGATGGTAGCACGCAGCCGTACCCTTCATGGGATGAAGTAAGCTGGGTAAGTAAATGTCTTTTAACGTTTAATAACTTTGTACAAAATTACGCTTTACTAGTTTATTTAACTGTATATATTTGAATATATTTTCGACGCAGGTGGTGATGCCGATGAATGCAGGAGGGAATCATTGGGTCACATCAGTTATTGATCTAAGGATATCCACTTTTATGGTTCTCGACTCTTTGCCTAGCAGGGAGCGTCGTGATTATTTACGAGGGTATGTTCTAGAATGGACCAGAGTTCTTAACAAATGTTTAGAAGAGCTAGGACATTTCACAAGAACCCGACGTCTGCACTACAATTTCAAATTCCGTTACAACGACCAAAAATCCCACACCAAACCAACACTCGAGATTGTGGAGTCATCACTTGTTGGCTCGTGCATGAGTTTGTTACTGGTAAGTTTCCACCACGATGGGGTTTTGATGTTGAAGGCTTTTTCAACAATGTTAGATATAGCATGTCTAAGATGTTTTACGATTGTCGTTGCGAGGAGACCAGTATGTGTGGATATGATTGACAGTGATTTTTAATGGAAGTTGTATATATATATTTATATTTTATGTTTAACTTATATTTGATGTAAATTCAAACTTTTATTCAAGTAAATCAACATTACATATAGATGACGTTGAGTTAGATAAACATTACATAGATAACATTACCTAAAAGTAGGAAATGAATATGTAAAGATTCATCCAATAAAAGCAGTATCCTTGTCGAAAACAGACAACCATGTTCCTCAATGTAATGTTAAGAGAAGGGGTGTTGATTTTGGGGTAAACACGAAACATTACTGAAGTACCAACACGATCAGACTTTGATAGACTTTTTGTAACATGCCTCTTACGTAAGGACTTTGTGATGAATTGTACGGACATTGTCCTGTTGGATCTTTTAGTGTCTTTGTTAGCTCACCAAGCGCGTTAGGTGTACAAGTCTTGATTACAGCTACAACAAGTTCAAGCTTCCCTTTCACACAATAGTTTTTTATATCGCCAAGACAACCAGTTACGATGACATCTTCATCATTAAGAAGCTTATGAATCGCGCTTAGCCATGGCCCACGTGTAAAATGATCATCCTCCGTGACATCCTCATTTATTTTCCTTACATACTCTTGTGTTGGCACTACACAATATTCGGGGCCACCTTCCCTAATGTCTAAATTTTTGCGGAGAATAGCCGCTTGAAGAATACCAGCATGACCAGGTATTATCCTAGTTGGGTTGTTTGAAGAGGTTGAAGAACCCCCAACGTTATGTTGGGGTGCATATGTTGTGTCCCTTCTTTGGGATGGTGGAACGAATGGTGAGTTGTTGTATCGTTTGGTGTATCCGGTTTTGTTTTGTTGGGACATATTGTGGAGAGTAACCTTCTTTGTAGAGAGTAGAAATGTCAATAATGTTGGTATGTGTTTAGAAAAATGGAAGTAAATGAGGTTTTATAGGTAAATTTTTATGGTGTTGTCAAATCATGTCGGGATAAAGAAAATATTCTTGTCATATTTCGCGTAATAAATTACAAATACACGTTAATGTCATGGAATTGTCAAATCTATGTTAGTGTATAGAATACGAACTGTCAAATCGTTGTCATATTTCGCGTAATAAATTACACATACACGTTAATGTCATGGAATTGTCAAATCTATGTCAGTGTAAAGAATAATTACGCATACACGTTAATGTCATAGAATTGTCAAATCTATGTCAGTGTACAGAATACGAATTGAATAAAGTATGGCTAATTCTGCAAATGAACTGCGTCATAAATGCCTATTCAACACATGCTACAACTAGAGCAATAAAGTTGACCATTTATAAGCAATAATTCATTAACTATTATAGAGCAATATAGAAATTAGAATCATGTTGCTAAAAATCACATTGCTAAAAATGTGAGTTCTAACTTTTATGTTTCCAAATCGTCTAAACAAAGTTGACCATTTACTCTATATCATGTTGTGTTAACTTTGTGGATCATTTGACACACTATCGAGACACAATATTACATTCATGTTAACTCTATGTAGAACCTTAATTAGTTAAAAAGCAGAAACAACTTGCATTTAAATAGTTAAAAAATAGTACGAAACAACGTGAAATACAAACATTGATAATGGTAAAGACACAAACTAAGCGACTATGGTATGATTTGGTTCATTAAGAAGAATTAGTGATTCTTTATATGGGCCAATGAAAATGAACCACCATTTGCTTCAATACCCATGTTTTGCAACACTTGAAGCTCGTTCGTACACTTGTAGCGAGTGAGCAAGTTGTTCGTTACTCTTAGCTTCAACAATTGGTTCGTCATCCTTGGTAAATCCAACTAATTTTACCACATGCTCAATTAGGAATGAGATGGTGAATAGCATTGTACACGATGATACAATACCACCATCAATTTCTAACACCCATGCACACATAACTTTGTACCCATACGCAGGAAACTTCACGAAATTACGATAGAGTTCCGTAGTTGGGATATATAGAATGGAGGCCCAACCATCGTCTTATCTCTTTGGTATGCCTAATTCTAGAAATTGGTGACTAACCAAATCAAATTAAACAATCATATATCGTTTGTACAAAATACCATCATTAAAAACAAATTTTTCATAACCAAGCTAGAAAATTTTACCACCTACTACTGCTTGGCCAGACCGTTTTATTCTAATCTCTTCTTGGGGCAAACGCTCACTTTCAAGATGGTTCCAGCGTCTCAAACTCAATGTATACACTGACACGTACCATGGCCCTTGACCGTATAACGGGTAATCAATTTTTAAAATGGTTAGGTCTAAATTGTCGGACGTACACCAAAGCCGATGACCATTTTGGTGAATCGGGTTGATTCAAGAAACAAGGGACTAATACCCTATAGATCTTTTTATTGATGGGTTCCAAATAACAACCATCATATTTGAACCATATGAAAAGCACGGACACCTTGAAGTAGCAATTGGCTTAAGAGTTGGAAGATTAATAGTTGTATCTAGATGCGTGAAAGCTAAACTTCCATTTACTGAAAACATAAAACCTATATTACCTTGCATATATGTTAAATTAAACCAACACATATCTGTCTCACGAAAGCCGTAACTACGAATGTAGTTGGAAAAGTCTATGGAAGACCTCCATCTCTTTGAAACACTACGAAACTGCAGTAAAAACTTAAATGGAAGTCTATTCATGATATCAACTTGAAGGTCGAATGGTATGTTGTCTGACATTTTTTTTAAATGTAAAGGGATAAATTACTAAATGATTTTTGTTAAGCAATAGATTGACAAAGTAAGACTTAAATAGAGGCAGAGTGTCTCCCATCTGTGTCATATTTCGGGTAAAAATTTACACGAACCCGAAATCGTCATGGAGTAGTCAAATCATTGTCATAGACTTGTCCCATCTGTGTCATATTTCCGGTAAAAATTTACACGTACCCGAAATCGTCATGGAGTAGTCAAATCATTATCATAGACTTGTCCCATCTGAGTCGTATTTCGGGTAAACATTTACACCTACCCGAAATCGTCATGGAGTAGTCAAATCATTGTCATAGACTTGTCCCATCTCAGTCATATTTCGGGTAAAAATTTACACCTACCCAAAATCGTCGTGGAGTAGTCAAATCATTATCATAGACTTGTCACATCGTGTCATATTTGGGTAAAATTTACCGACATTGTATGTATATATATACATACGAAATGTATATCAAACATAGCAAATTCATATATACATAGCCATGACTTGAAATACATAAATTCAACTCTATATTACATTTTGATAATACCCAACGAGGTGTGGTCATGTACACTAATATCACATACTCATGGTTAGGCGAGTTTGTGCGTTCTAAATTCAAGTTGGATCGATATTCAACTTAATTTTAAATTTAAGCACTCTTCGTTTGATTTTCGAATGGATATCACTGACGACGACGAGGTAACTTTTTTCTTGATTACACTTATGCGAATAGAGGAATGTCTCATCAGATGTGGCTAAAACAACACAGTTGGAAGAAACTACATATTTTAGGTCAACCCAAGAAACCCAACGTTTTACAATTTTTAGAAACACCTAACCAAAACATCGGGTCATCGCTTTTCAAAACAATATGTCTTTTTAAATGATGGCCCATCTCAAAATTTTGAATCAAATGATTATGAAAATAATGAGTCGGGTATAAAGATGAGCCAAATTTCAAAACCGGGATCATCATTTGCATTGGTCGAGATGATGATGCGACGATGCGAGAAAATGATTGTTTTGTTGGTGTAGATGATAAACCAAAACCGATTCACCATATTTGGAAGAATATTTTTCATTGATCCTGACGTTCGAAGCACCTATTTACCACGAAACCAATCATTTCAAATCAACATAATAGCGATGCTGACGTTTATGTCGGAAAGTTTTTTCACACAAGAGAAAAGTTAGACGTTGCAATTAGGTTGAAATGTATACAAGAAGGTTAGCAGTTTTTGGTAAGTAGGTCGGAACCAGATAGGTTTTCTTGTAAATGATATCATTTTAAAGAATGCAAATGGAGAATTTGCGCTAAACACGTGGAAAAAACAAATGTGTTTCAAGTTATAGGTATGGTAGATACTCACACGTGTCCCAAAACTCAAATATATCCTAACCATCGAAATGCAAATAAAAAGGTTATTGGTCACATTTTTAGAGATAAATTAAAAGACAATAACCGTGATTTGAAACCGAAAGATATACAAAAAGACATCTTGGCGCGATATAAAATAAATATATCTTATCAACAAGCATGGAGAGGAAAGGATTATGGGTTACAAATGATAAAGGGTTCATAAGCGGAATCTTTTGAAATGTTACCGTACTATTGTCACAATCTAAAAAAACCGAGCACTATCACATGTATCAAGGCAAGCGAAAAGGAGTTTTCGAGATGTTATTCGTTGCCATTGGTGTTTCGAAGTATTTACAACTATCACATGCATATTTTTAAAATAAATAAATCCGAAAGAATTATTGTAAGTTTATTCTAACGTGTGTTTACAATTATTTTTTTTCTTGATTAGTACTTTACGTGCAACATCTCCGCCTCCGCTTATAGTCGGTGGGGCTCATTTAAAGGGTTTATACAAAGGTACAAACTTGTTAGCGATGAGGCATGGATGGAAACAACCAAATTGTGCCAATTGCTTACGGTATATCGAGAGGAGGCGGTGAATGTTGGTCATGGTGGTTTCCGTACTTAAAGAATGCATAGGTGATAACCAGGATTTGGTTATAATATCTGATAGGCATCCTGCCATTGCGTTAGCAGTACGCAATGAATACCCATTGGCGTTTCATGGTATTTGTTGTCGTCATCTTTTGATGAACATTTCTTTAAAAAAAACAAAAAAAACAAAGGGGCTATATTAGAGCATATGCAAAGCGTATACACCTCAAGAATTTGATAGTTAGATGCAAATTCTACAGGCTATTGAGCCTGAGGCGTACAACAAGTTACACAAGCAGATGTGCAAAGATGGTCCGAGGCGTGTGCCCAGCGCACTCGTTACAATTATTGTACATCAAACAACGTTGAGTCTGTTAATGCTTGTCTTGTAAAATCAAGGAAGCTTCAATCACAATGTTGACCGAGCAATATCGATCAATGGTGCAAGATTGGTATTATAAACGGTGACAAGCTGCAGGTATTTATCTTCCAAAAGAAAATATATTTTTTAAATGGTTTTGTTTACTACAAAGTAACTTATTCACGTCTTTGTGTTCATGTAGCGAAAATGAAGTATGAAATCACAAATTGGGCTGCCCATAAGGTGGATAGGAGGAAAATAAAAAGCTCAACTTGGAGTGTATATGGGGTTAATGAAAGTCGGTTCCAGGTTTATGATGGGCGATATAATTGTGAAGTGAACTTAGAGAACATGGCATGTGAATACCGCAAATGGCAGCTTTCCGGCATACCTTGTGGTCATGTTATTGCTGTTACTAGGTTTTTGAATCAAACGGATTGTGTGCAATTTGTTCAACATTGGTTTAAAAAACCAATATACCGAGCGACATCTGTGAGTCGGTTAATTTTGTAGGAGAGTTTCATGAATGGGATTATCCGGTATATACAACCCATCACTCCTCCACGAATGGACAACCCACAACACAGTCGGCCAAAAATATCGACCGTATATGATCTCAGGGTGAGGAACCACGAGTTAAACATTGTGGTAGGTGTGGTGATGCAGGCCACCTACGTGGGCAATGCAAAAAACCATTTATCCCTGAGCCACTAAAACGGAAAGAATGCCCAAAGGAAAAAAAGTCAGTTAACGAGCAACCTGAAACTACACCTACGTTCGACTCATACCCGACTCAAACACTTGATCACAGCTTCCCTAATTATGACTCATACCCAACGCAACCGTTTGAACAAAACGCATACTCACCACAACCATATGATCAAATGTTTTACACAACAGACCCATATGACCAAGGTCAACCAAGTCATGAACAAAATGATCATCAAAACCCGTATCCGGGTTATGAACAATCGACTCCCAACCATCGCCTCTCAAACATTTAAATGATCAAAACACTCGGTCATCGAATAATAGTTGGTTTAATTTATTTGGTTTGTAAACTAAGTAGTACCTTTTTTATGTTGTTTTCTTACATTGTATTTATTTTGTAACATATGTTATGTTTATGTTATGCATCAAATATGTATGTTTGATTTTTTGTAATGCTAGTATGTATTTCCACAACCACCTTATTTCAAAACGTACAAATGGCAAATCACAAAAACATAATCATTTACAATGTTGATTTGATAACACAATCTTTGACTTTTCAGCTTTAATCATAAAAAAAACATGACGTGATTACTCATTCACCTATTCTGACAAAGAAATGACTAAGCACCTTTAATCATATACTACCTCCGTCCCATATTTATAGTCCATCTTTCCTTTTTCGGTCGTCCCAAAATAATTGTCCACTTCCATAAATAGATAGGGAATATATATCAAGTTTACCATATTACCCTTAGTTGAGGTTATTATTACAAACTTCAAAGAAGTTGTAAATTAATTGGTTAAGGGTAAAACTGTCTTTGTGCAAAAAGTAAGAAAGAGAAAGTTGTAATGATGATGTTTTTCTTAAACTGTGTGTTTTTTGTCTGTTGACAATAATTTTGGGACGAAGGTAGTATATATAACCACTACTTTGTGGTGGTTTCAATTACTCAAATTCAATTGTTACTTCTTTCATTCATCAAATGTCAACATCTAGTACGCCTACATTCAACTTCACTATCAACTTCAACGGAAAGTTCACACTTAACCCGATAACATATCAAGATGGTTCAAACATGAATATCAATGTTCCGAAGTTGATTTTCGGGATATGGTTACTTATCTAAAGAAAAATACCAACGCGGTCAACGGTCTATATTACGCATTGCCACAAAACAAAGCGTTAATCGATGCGAAACCAATTGAAAATGATTATGATATTGATGTTATATATGACATCGCAAAGGTTCTTTAGGAAGCTCCAAATTTTCGTTCGAGCAACCAATAGATTTAAGCACAATTTTGATTCCAAATGATGGTTCTCTAGAAGAATCATTTCTTTGGTGTATTCGGAAGAAACAAAACTAAAGCGTGAAAAGCGTGTCCGGTATCTACATGAAATGGTTAAAAGAAAAAACAAACTTGAAGAGCGTGTCCGGTATAAAGATTGGTACAAGAAAAAAACTAAACCTACTACACCGTATACACAAACCATTTTCAATTTTACTCTGCACAATAACGGTCAATTGGTTTGCAGTGGCGGAAAACCACAATATGTAAATGGTTGGAAGATGAACATCAGTATTCCAAGAATGAAGCTAGAAGAGCTGAAGCAATATTTGTTTAACATCGTTGACAGGAAGATTCATGCTCTTTATTATGAAGTACCACACTTTGGCATTACAAGCACTGTCAAACTAAGAAACAACTATGATATGCATGTAATGTTTGACATTTCAATGAGACAAGGCAACTTGAAATTTACATTGACCATGTGAGTGTCGATTTTGTTATTGCAAATTATATATGCCCAAATGCTACCTTGGCGAAATAATGGATCATGTGATAACAGACTACACAAGTGACAACGAAGACGTAAAAAAGCACGTAACACAATCAGATTACACTTTTGATCAAATGGTTGAATGGGCGGAACAAGAACACTTTTAGAATGAGGATGCTAAAGCAGCTGAACGTCATAAAGCCATATGGAAGAATCGTTCGTATTCATAATCATATCACTGAATATGTGTCATGTATGCTTTAAGATTGTCTCATTTATATGATTTTCGTTATCAATGTTGGAATGAATGTTAGCCTATGTATTCAAATTACATTCATTCAAATAAAAGTACAAACGTTCATTACTGAAAGACAAACCACATAAGATAAAAACATAAACACAATCGTCTTATTTGTTGGGTTGAACAACAAACATTTGTGCCACTCCATCATAAGCACTACAAGCACATTCAACGAAAAACATTACCTCGTCATCTTCAGTAATATCAATACGATAGTCAAATGAAGGCAACTTACAAGACAAATAAATCGGAACATTTGGATCTAACTTGAATTTCTTCACCACCAAACCAACTAACCCTGAGTACGTCATATCATTATACATAATTACACCTCGATGCTGATCATCAAAATGTAATACACACTTGAACTTCTTAATATTTGAATTAATGGATACCCTAGAGAGAAGTAATAAATCTATGTTTATTTCAATTCTAAGGTAGGCTATAAGGTAGGTTATAAATGACAATGTCGATATGACAACTCACTGACAATGTCGTATATGCTTAAAATTTTACACGAAATATGACATTTTTAAGAACTAACATTGATTTGACAAATCACTGACAATGTCGTGTATGCTTAAAATTTTATACGAAATATGACATTTTAAGTACGAACATTGATATGACAACTCACGACAATGTCGTTGTCGCTTAAAATTTTACGAAATATGACATTGAGATGACTAATCAATGACTTTCATATGAACTCTTTTTACAATTTTGTAGATGCTTCCAGAATGTTTTCAAAATTAATTCTACACACAAAATAAATTAAAAACCGTATATCTAACCATTCACATATATTTAAGTACCTAATTTTTTTCCATCATTTTAAAAAACTTTGAAAAATTGTAATGTTTAAAGAATTAATATACTACAGAAGTGAAAATACATTAACCATTATATTGAAAATACGAATTACATAGCACATATACTAAACGATACAGAAATGAAATTGAAAATACAAATAACAACGAATCATGGTGTGTTGTAACCATCACTGTAATCCGAATTATCAATGTCAAACCAGTTGTTTCTGAGATATTCTTCATACATTGCTTCATGCTCCCTCCAATCAGCTTCCTCACGTGCTTCATTTTCTTCAAATTCTCTTCTTACTTGCTGATCCTATCCAAGATGGCGTCGTTGGTCCTAAGTTAAAAATCCTGGATTATGTTGGCGTATCACACCCAGTGGAGTGTTCAACACGTGCACATACAGTGGGGGGTTCACGTTCACGGGTGGTGGAGTATTCACCACGTTCTCAGTCGGTGGGAATAACGGAACGATATCTACCGGTAGGGTGTTCACCAAGTACTCAGTCGGTGGAACTACTAGAACGATATCTACCGGTGGGGTGTTAACCAAGTTCTCTGGAAATTGCTGTGAAAAGTCTCTGACATCAGGAAATTGTTGTGAGAAATATTTTGTTGAGCCATTGAAGAGATTTTATGTGTGAGATATGTGTCTATACAAGTTTCTAGGTCATATATATACCATTTCATTTTATGTCTCGTAGTAAATAAATAAAACCGTGTCGTGTATAGGTGTTATATTACACGACATTATCTAGGGCTTTAAATGAGGGTTGAAAACTATGTCAATGTCGTGTATATTATCTCACTATACCCGACATTAAATGTGACTTTTACTTTTTGTCATATGTCGTGTATATGTATACACTATATTGCTTGGGTAGGCGTGAGTAATAATAAAAAAACCATGTCGTGTGTGTCTTGCATTTTTCTACCCGACATTGTCTAGGATTTAATTACCAAAGTCATTCTTGGCCATACACGTCAATGTCGTGTATATAGTGAATATAAATACCCGACATGATGGGTATTTTTGAGATTGAGCCTAAAGCTGGTGCTGCGACACACACCATATCAATAATGGGTAGCACAAGTAATTTTCACTATTAAAAAACAATGTCGTGTATGTCTTGTATTTTGTTACCCGACATTGTCTCTGAATTAATTACCAAACTCATTCTTGGCCATACACCTCAATCTAGTGTATATAGTGTAAATAAATACCGACATTGATGGGTATTTTTGAGAATGAGGAAAAAATTGGGTGCATGCGAGACCTGACCCAATGAATATGGGTATACAGTAATTTTCGCTTCTTCAAATCTTTATTTTTTTTAAAAATTTTACTGTAAGAAAAAATCAAATTTATACCTTTTTCACATTTTATTTTATAATTATATTAAATTCAAATCCAAATCCTAAACCAAATCCAATCCCAAATCCTAATCATGTTCCTAAACTCATCTACAAACCAAACGCCCCCTGAACTTCAATTTGGATTTGGATTTAGATTAATAAAATATTATATTATTGTATAAAGTTTGAAATTACAAGATATTATTATTAAAAGTAAATAAAGAAAAAAAATGAAAGGTAACGAATGAACTTGGGTTCACATATTATACATAAATACAAATCAACTAATAGAAAAGTGGACGTGTTTCTGTAAACCATACTACTCGAGTGGGAATTATAGACACCAGATCTTTGGTATTAAGGAAGCGTTTGTTTAATGGGTATTGTACTGTTGGATTAGATTGATGCCTAAAAAAGTTGTTTAGAATAAGGTGGGCCCAAGCTTTAAGTTGAATCTATACTATATAATAAACAACTACATGTTACAACTCTTTAAAGCAATATGATGATGTGTCTTGAATCTGATTGGCTGGAAATTTAATGTGTACAACACCCTAAAGCTTCATTCTTCAATCCAGTGTTAACATAAAACCTCTTCCATGCACTACATCGAAACACTAAAATTATCGACATTAAATTCTCTTCCTAATGCTTTCTCTATTTTTGTTAAGAAATTAATCTCTCCATTCCTCCTCTACAAGATTAGTGCAGGTAAGTTACAAATCCTCTATAGCAATATCATCCTCCCCAATTCAAAAAACAAATACACAATTCCAACGATTGAAGAAACAACACTTTCAACATCTCTTCAAAATTTCCCTTCAATTTTGATCTATGCGAATCATGGTTTTGCAGTCCACACCTTAAAACTTGTAATTATCGCATTATATTCAAATTTTTTTAGGGTTTGAATTTAAATCACATAGTACATGTATGTGATGAATTAGTTTTATTCAACTCAATATATGTGATTTGTTTTAGAGCGTGTGTGATTCAAGTATGTATGTGTCATCATTTTTGTAGGCCAAAAGTGCATTACGTGATGAGTCGATCAAATCAATTTATGTTCTTCAACAATCAACCGGTAATTGTTTGATCCGTGTTTATATCATCATTGATTGAGTTAAATTCTCAAGAAGTATGTAATTGTTTTTATTTTGATGTTTGATTTGTGCTAAATATATTGTTTGGATTAAGTAGCTAATTGCATACACACGATGTGTTTGATGAAAAGTTCCTTTGTTTATTCGAATTAGAGAGTCAAATGTGAGATCGTTTAAGATGCATTATGTTACTCCTACTCGAGAAAAGATACGATAAAGAGCCCAAAGGTATTATACTATTATCTATGTAGAAGTGTTATTCATCGATTGATACACCTATCCATACTATGTGCATTATCGAAAAAGTGTTATTGATCATTTGTTTGTGCAACTTAAAATGTATTGTTGCTCAACAATACATTTGGTAGTTCGATTAGATTAGAGATTAGAAACCAATAGTGAATTTTTAGAAAATACCCAATTATCCGTCATTTGTCTAATTTTTGTGCGTAGTTTGTGATTCTCAACCGATTGTGGGTTGTCTTCGGTAGAGTTCATGGTCTTATCATGTCAATTTCCTCGGGATTAAAATTTAAAATCTAAACCGTTACTCCGACGCTATAAAGAAACATGT
>CM040239.1:144739271-144800445 GCA_022545495.1 Chrysanthemum lavandulifolium
GGGCCTTCTCACCACCACGGAGCATCAAGGTGGCTTTGAGGCGAGTCGCCCCACCGGAGCCGCCCACCGCCTCATGACATCGGACGAGGACTTCTACCACCCATGTCCGGATACCGCGAGGCAAAAATATCTATGTTCGAAAGCGGCTCCCAACCAACGAGTTCCGCATGGATGTACCCTAGGTCCGCTTGAGCTAGTGGATAATCTCTCTACTCCTGGCTACTTGTTTGTGTTGCGAAACATGCCCCATACAAATTTACTGGATTAATACAATGTGGTTACTGCGCATCAGGCTTGCATGTCCTCGGAGGTGCGTTTGAGGTTGGAGTTCGAGCTGAACCAGACATCTAAGTTGAACAATAAGCTGGAGAGAGGGGAGAAGATGATAGTTAATTTGAAGGAAAGGGTAGAGGAGTTGGAGGTAGAGGCTGCGGAGGCAAAGGGACTTCGCGCGCGGCTGGGTTTTGGAATCGAGTCGAGGAGTGAAGAGGTTCGCGACCGTGTAGCCCACCGAGGGCATGATTGTTTCAAGGATCAACAGTTGGCTACATTGACTGTTGAGAATGCGAAACTTAAGGGGTAGGTTGCTGCGTTGTCCGCTGTCTGTGATGGATTAAAGGCGCAGGTCAAAGAAGTGGGTTTGTTTGGGGAGAAGTCAAAGGAGTGTGAAAAGGAAGTCCGGAGGACATATGATGGGCGCTTGGAGGAATTAGATCAAAGGTTAGCGGATTTGAACCGCAATTTTGACGAAGAATTATTCCCGAGGACCCTTCTTGCGGTAGAGGGTAAAAGGTGGGTCGTCGGGCATGGTTTCCGTAGGGCGTGGATGGCTTTTAAACAATATGAGGAATTGCAGACACGCCTTGGGGATTGTATTAGCAAGGCCATATCCAAGGGTTAAGGCAAGGTCTAGAGGCCGGATCGTACATGGGGCCAAAGGTGTTAAGTTGAAACACGCTAAGGCGTATGACCTGTAGGATAAAGCACGCTACCACCAGCTTGTTCTGCGGCTAAGTGACGCCCCTTTCCGCTTCTTGATTCGCTGCTTGTGCGACGCCTCCCGAGTACTGATGGCAAAATTAGTGTTGCAGAGGAACGGCCCTAGTGGATCGGGAGTTAGTGTTTGACCGTCCCTACCGCGGAGGAAGTTATGCTCCCTAATTCTCTTCTCGCAGTCGCCATGCGTCGACCACGCTATCGCGCTTAAAAGGCAAGGAAAAGCCTCATCCATGGCAAGGAATCGGTTATGGGGATCCTGACTTGACGGTTTCTACCGCCGCTCATCGTTAATCCGTCCGGGAACCTTCCATGCTTATAGTTCCTCCCGGCCCACTCCATCCGCCTCCTCCGACGGGTCCCACTGGGAAGAGGAATGACGCATGACAATATGTTTGACACGAGATATTAGATCGTGCGGGACGCCAGAGGTGCCTTTTGTTTTCATGGGCGGTATTTAGTCTATGCCGCCTTCAACCCTTTGAAGCTTGTTTACCACTTGTTCTTTAGTTGTATCATGGTCCGGGGCTATGGCCGCCATCTTTGTAATCCGGTGTATGCCTCCGTGTATGTAAATATTTTTTTGAACTCAATGATAATATATGTTCTGCGTAGATTACGACTTATCTTTTGGTTGGTTGCGGTGTTGGTTAGTCCGGCTTTGTTTTATACCCTGTGTACGCATTTTAGTAATCCGGGGTAATATAGATTGGTCAACGGGTTTGCAATACCACATACATGCCCGAGTCATTATGAGGTTGTTTCGTCTTTTTTTGTGACATATGTGTCACGGATGCTAAAGATATCATGAAATCGTAAACAAACTAGTTTTGGAAAATCAGAAGCGGTCCGAACTCTATGTTTCATTGATAATTTTAAATGATACAAGAAAACTAAAGACAGTAATTTAAACTACTTTTCCGTTGTCCTGATCCGATCCGTGATCAACTACAAAGTGGGGATGATAGACTTACACTTACATATAACATTTTTTCAAGTTGCGGACGCCCACGCCCTGGTAGTAATTCCTCGTGCGCTCCTCCGAGCTTGCGCCTGCTCCCTAGTGCTTCCACCACTTCATATGGTCCTTCCCACTTCGGACCCGGCTTTCCAAAGGTCTTCCATCCGCCAGCCTCGTTGTTGCGGTAGACAAACTCTCCGTGCCCGAACGTCGTGTTACGACTTTGGCATTATAGTACTTCTCCATCCTAGCCTTCTGCGCGCTTCTTCAATTGTCGCGCTTCCTCTTTTCTTCCAAGAGGTCTAGGTTTAGGAGGACGCTCGGTTGTTGGAGACTTGGTCGACGGCTATGCATCGAATGCTTGCATTCCGATCTCCACCAGATGACCGCTTACATGCCAGTATGTGAGGAAAACGGGTTTCCCCATCGCTAGTCTTGATCATGGTTCGTGAGCCCATAGCACATGCGACACTTCTTCTATCCAATCCTTGCCGCTTTTTCCAATCTTGCCTTGATGCCTTCCCCCAAGATCCTGTTCGCACTTTCCACTAATCCATTTGCATGTGGATGTTTGACAGACGCGAAACGTTGTTTGATATTGAGCTTTTCGCACCAGTCCTTGAACGGATTATCGCAAAATTGCTTTCCGTTGTCCGACACTATTTCTCCTGGCAGACCAAATCGCCAGACGATGTTGTCCCAAACAAACTTCTTCACTTGTCTATCCGTAATGGAGGCCAGAGGTTTATCTTTAATCCATTTGGTGAAATAATCGATCCCCACAATCATGAATTTAACCTTGCCTGGCCCTTCTGGGAAAGGGCCGCAGATATCCAGGCCCCATTTGTAGAAGGGTCAAGGGGAGGTGACCGGGGTCAAGTTCTGCTGCGGGTTCTTTGCTACCGGGCAGTGGACTTGGCAATCTTCGCACTTCCGTATGAGTTCCCGAGCGTCCTTGTGCATTGTTGGCCAGTAGTAGCCGGATCGAATTGCTTTAACTACAACTGCTCTTGGTCCTGAGTGCATACTACACGAGCCTTCGTGGATCTCCCGCATCACGTAGTTGGCTTGGACGGGGCCCACACATCGGAGCCATGGTTCAAGGAATGATTTCCGGAACAGGACGCCGTCCTTTAGCGCATACTGCCGTGCTTTGATCCGCAGTTTTATGGCTTTCTGGTCATCTGCTGGCAATGTTTCGTCTCTTAGGTAGTCGATTAAAGGAGCCATCCACGCGTCTCCTTCCTCTTCGACCACTGCTAGGACTTCCTTTTCCTCGATTGATTTTTCCTTCAAGACTTCCACAAGCACCTGTTTTGTCAAGTGGGCAAACCTGGTAGAGGCTATCTTACTTAGCGCATCTGCCTGCTTGTTCTGGCTCCGCGGGATCTGCTTGATGAAGAATGTCCGGAAGCCTTCAATTAAGGCCTTAGCTTTGGCTAGGTAACGGCCATGCTCGCTACACTTTGCCTCATATGAGCCGCTGATTTGGTTTGCCATAAGACGGGAGTCAACGCTATTTATTGTGTCTTTCACTTGCATTTGCTCGCAACCGCAGCTCGCTATCAATTCTTCGTACTCGGCCTCGTTATCGATGCTTCAAATTCAAAATGTAAGACGTGAACTCCTTCCTTCCGGACTTGTCAAGATTAAACCCGCCTTTAACCCTTCCTCGCATGCGGATCCGTCCGTGAACAGGTTCCATGGCTCTAAATACGGCTGCTTGTCTACTAACTTGCTCGGGATCCCTTCTTTCGGAACTTCGGCAATGAAGTCTGCCAACACTTGCCCTTTGATGGCTGTCCTGGGCTGGAAGCTGATGTCATGTTCATCTAGTTCTATCGCCCATCCGGCCATCCTTCCACTATTCTCTGTTTTGGTCAGAACCTGCTTCAGGGGTTGATCCGTGATAACCGCCACCGGGTGTGCTTGGAAGTATCTCCGCATTCTGCGGGATGCATACACCAATGCAAGTACTAGCTTCTCAATTGGGCTATAATTTACCTCCGGTCCTTTTAAGGTACGGCTGACAAAGTATATTGGCTCTTGTCGCGACTCCCTGTGCTAGCAAGACCGTAGCTAATGCTTCATGTGCCGCGGCCAGATACATGATCGGTTCCTCTTTTGGGAGTGGTGCAGTTACCATTGGCAAGTTGGCAATGCGTGTCTTCATTTCTTTGAATGCTTATTCCGCCTCTGTCGTCCAATGAAAGTCGCTCTTCTTGATGCACTTTTTCAGTGTTTTGAAGAATGGGAGGGACTTTTCAGCAGATTTGGACATAAAACGGCTGAGGCTTGCCGCCTTCCCTGTGATTAGCACTTCCTTTTTTGGTTGTTGGGACGGGAGTGTAGTCACGACCTCCGGACTTCTCAGTATGTGCTCGATGCCTTCTTTACTTATGAAGTGGCCCAAGAACATTCCCGCGTCCGACCGAATGTGCACTTTTGGGGTTTAGCTTCATGTTAATCTTCCTCAAGGTTTCAAGGTTTCTTCTATGTCCCTAAGTACTTCTACCTGAGTGACTTTGATGACAAAGTCATCCACACAGACTTCCAAATTTCTTCCGATCATTTATCAAAAGCTTTATCCACTAGCCTTTGGTATGTGGCTCCAGAATTTTTAGGCCAAAGGGCATCTTTGTGTAGCAAAAGATGCCTTGGTTTGTGTGAAACGCCGTTTTCTCCTCATCCTCGGATGCCATCTGTATTTGGTGGTATCCTTTGTAGGCGTCAAGAAAACATTTAAAGGAATATCCGCAGAGGGATTAGATCTTCCAATTGATCTCCGGCAGGGGATATCAGTCCTTTGGACAGGCTTTGTTCAGATCCTTGAAGTCTCCCGTCACTCTTCTCGACTAGGACTAGGTTAGATAACCAATCATGGTAATGAACCTCCTTCATGAATCTCCGCGACTCGGTTTGGTGGCGCCCTCGTTGATGGCCTTGTTCCTTTCTCGGGGCTTGCCCTATCTTCTTTGTCGCACGGGTTGTAGCCTTCTCCGACGCTCGACTTGTGTTCGCTATTGTCCGCGGAACTCCGATCATGTCGGAGGGTTGCTGCGAAAATATCTAAGTTCTTTTGAGCAAATCGCAAAGACTCTTTTTGCCTTCGTCACTTAAACTTCCTCCGATTGTGATCGTTTGGTCTGGGAATTTGGGGTGGATTGCTACTTAGACTCCCTCTTTTGCCTTAGCCTCTTCCGTGCTCTGGGTGGGCCGTGGTTCGGTGACCGCCTCGCATTTAACCCAACTACCTTGTCACTTTGTGTGGTCACAATTCTCCATGGGTAGTGGAACTTTAGCATTCCATGCGCCGTGGATGGGACTATCTTCAACAAACTTATGCCTGGTCTTCCAATTATCCCATTGTACGGAGAGGGGGACCGTACTACCATGAAATTCATCCAGGCGCTGGCTGTCTTTTTGCCCTCTCCTAGTGTCACTTCTAGGAGGATTTGTGACAAGGTTTTAAAATGTACCTTTTTGAGGGGTCGTTTAAGCCTTTATTTGATCACTTTTGTATCCGTTATTACTTAATATCGTTCCTTTTCACTTTTTAGGTATCTTGAAGGCAAATTGCCGGAATGACACTTATTCGGACGAAAAGGCATGAATATATGAAGAAATGGCCAAAGTCAAGAATCGAGACACTCAGTCAGCTGGAACTAAAGGGGACGGCGCCGTTATACCCGTGACGCCGAAAGATGTTTTATGACGATACAAGAGCTAAACCGCTTATTTTCAAGTGACGGGTTGTTTTTAAAAGAGGCGTCGCACTCGAGACGGCCTAGATTTGATCCGCATAACGCCGAGACTCAAGGCGACGACGCACGGACATAAGGTGACGCCGCCATACGATAACGTGGCCAAGACAAAACCCTAATATCGGCGTTCGACGGAGTCACAAATTAAAGGGTGGCGCGTCATAGCTTGTAATCTTATATATAGAATCCGAATTTTTAGTTTCGAGTGTGTAGTCTTTTGGAGTAAAACCTAAACCGAACCAAGGTCGTCTTTATACAGTATTTTAGGGGTTCCATACCCTATCTTACATCAAGATAAGTGTTTTACTTCATTAATTTAATTATGTCTTCCTTGATTGTGTGTATGCTTGCATGTTCCCATGTCCCGCTAATTTATTTGTGTGTTTGGTTAGGTAATATGAAACTTAGTTATTGAATATTGATTGGTTGTCTCTTATCTTAAGTATGATTGACCTAGTATTGCGATAGGTCATTCCTTGTGTTTGTAATGATTGATTGATCTTTGATGAACCTTAGCTTATAATCGCCTAGAGTAATTGTAGACAAGTCATTCAAAGAATACCTTAGAGTTAAAGTTTATGAATCCTAGAGATTTTGTAGTCGTTAACCTTTGGTAGCTTCAAAGAGTTAGGGATAAACGCATACCCTACGACCTTAGAGACACAACGCAATTAAGAATAAGGACGGACAATTCAACCACCAATAGGAGATAACTAGGAGTAATAAAGCCTAAGCAAATACATTTTTAACTATCATACGAGCACACAAAAATAGACATAGACTACATACGCCTTAGTTTAGATAAGTAGAAGTAATCGTAGAAATACCAAACCCCAATCAAACTCAGAACACCCCGAAATCTCGGTACAACGAGAAGACTTAATCAAGTTTTGAAGCATTATTGGATTGGTATCGCACACAAGTATAGCAAAAGATAGTCATTTAACATTCAAAACCAATCCCAAATTTAATTATTCAAAACATTTAATCCAAAAGTACAAATATTAGGCCCAAAACATAGTTTAATAAAATAGGTCCCCATAGTTTATCAGAGTCAGAAATGATCCTTGAACCCCGCCTTCTTGACAAGCTTCCACCGATCACGTATTCCAAACATCTCCCAAATACGTGAGAAATCATGCAAAAAGGTCAGCTTACGCTGGTGAGTTCATTGGTTTACGTTTAACAAAATCATAGTTGACCTGTAAGAGTTGATTTGCTATGCAAGACCTAAGATAGATAAATACCGTTTCACATACTGATCCTACCCGAATATCCAATCATATACTCACATCCCGTATCTAGGGATTACTCGGGCCCCGCGACTCTAGTCCAGCACTGTCATGGCAACCTCTAGAACAGTTGCCAACCCCGAACTAGGTCGATGTGGAAGTCTATTCTTAGCTAGGCAACGGTTCAACCTAGTCTAAGGCAACAACTACCGCACATCTATCTATACAGTCAAGCACATAAGCAAATCCAAATAGTTTTCACGGTCCAAAAGCAAGAATATGATTCTCACCCCAATATAGTTAAAATCATAGATGAAAGTGGGGCTATGAAACTCACCTCAAGCAATCAACGCACAAATAAACACTAGCGTAAGATAACGGTATCACGGCACAACAACTATCGACTCGGCACAACCTATTAATGTAGACCAACTTTAATATATATATTCCTCAAAATCAACGTTATCTACCCCAATATATTCCATTTCTTTATTTCCAAAACGCCTCGTTTCACCATTTAATCATAGTGTTCGTATTCCTCATGTGGGTGTATCGACTCAATATGATGCTATGAATGCACTCAAACAACCAATATATAACTCAATGCGACACAATGAGACCTCTAAACTATAAGCTCCATAGTCCAATAAGTTTCGAATAAATAGTAGACCTTATCAATTCGCCAACTCGATAAACTCATTTATTTACTCGTGTAAACTTATTATCCCATAAATCAATCGTATCCCTAAGAGTCATAAGGATAATTCACCCATTAATAAGGTTACCCAACGCACCTAGCGGGCTCTAATTAGATTCGCCAACCTAATAAGTCCGCTACCCACGTGATCAACACTATTAACGTTAGGTTATCCGTAACCCATGCACATAACGTAAGTAAATAAATACTTAACTAATATTAAATGTCCACAATTGACATTTATTGATAAACGTGTACTCGAAACATTAATTACTTATTTATTACAAAATGTTTCCAATTTAGTCGTTAGTTTCCGTTTAAAAATAGTAAATAACAAGATAAGTCTTGTTATCGATATCTTTGGTACAAAAGCCCATTTATTATTTATATTTCATAATTTATTGGCATTTTCATGTATAAATATATATATCGTCAAATTCCATTATTAGTTTCATAACGTTATTCGTTTCGAGTCCACAAGCACGAGTCATAACTTCTCAGCTTTTAATCAATCAATAGTCCAAATTATACTAAAGTCCATGTTACGGCTTTGTCGGAGTCAACTATTGACTAAAAAGTCAAAGTAACGCCGACGTAGCTCAAAGTCAACAATATATATATCAAGTCCAATGTAAAAGTCACAATATCGCAATTCAATCCCAAACCAACTCAAAACAATCTCGCCAACCAATCAATCAACCAAATGTACTCGAAACCAATGTTATGACCCTAATGGTCATGACATGGTCGCGGTTAAGACCACGTGAACCAAACAAGCTCTAGAAGCTTTTCGGCTCCACGCGTCTCATCCAAACCTCAACTACATCAACCAACAAGCTACCAAATCAACCCGACCCGGACCCATGGCCCAAGTGGGTCACGACGCAAGCCAAGGGCTACGTCGCGCCTCTTCAGGGCTCGTACACCATTCCACATCAATCAAACATCACCCAAACTCATTCCACAACATTCAAATCCAATCATTCAAGCTCCAAACAATAACCAAACATAAAACCCATCATCTATCTTAACCAAAAAATATGAAACTAAACCCTAAAATGCATAAACCCATCAAATTGATACACCACACATTTACCAAACACTAATTACTTGTTTATTTAGTCACTAATTAGACTTAATTTTATGTTCCACCCAAAAGCCCCAAATTTCATCATTAGGTCGAAACCCTAGATTTCAATTAAGTGGCTTCTAATAGCTCAAACAAGCTCAAATCTTATTCCATTTACCTTATTCAAGCACCAATTGCAAAACCCACTTGAAACCCTAAAAGTACGCATCTTGATTCAAGATTTGAAGGTGTTATGGAGGTCCAAATGGGCGTGTAATATATGGTTGGAAAGAGGCGAAGAGAGCTTCAAGATGGTGGTGGTGGTGTATGGTGGTGTACCCGTGGTGGGCCGTGGTGGCGGAGCAGTGGCGGCGGCCAAGGTGGTTTAGGGTTAGGGTTTTAGAGAGATGGTGTAGAGAGAAAGAGGGTGGTGTGTGTTTTAGAGAGAATGAAAGGGTGAAAGTGTGGTGAGGTGAGGGTATATACTAGGACACTAGGGACTCAAAATAAATAAATATGGGGAGGGGCGCCGCTGGGGAGAAAGAGGAAGGGTCGGAGTTGTAATTTTTCGTAACTATCCCGCTTACCCATTCCCGAGCTCATATATTGTCCCCCGAGTGTCCCACGACGTTCATTCGACTTTCTAACATCGTTATTTATGTTTTCCACAAGTTTTGACTATTTATTGGTCAATTTTCGAGTTACGGTCTAAAAGTTACAATAATTCTCGTTTTAGGCTTTTCTAGTGCCGAATCAAATAGTGCCTACCAAATAGAGTTAAAACTCATACGATAACTCATTTAATAATGAAATAAACTGTAAAAACGAATAGACGATATAAAATCAAGTCATGGTTTATAAAAATAGTGATAAAGGCAAAGGTCGGTTTAGTTTAACGTAATGTGGTTACCTAAAATAGACTCTAAATTGCCGTTGTCACAGCCTCCCAAACCTTCGAAGAAACCCGTCGGGTTTCACTCGAGTTGCTTGATGTCATGAAAGTTTAGGATACTTCCTACGGAAAACGTCCTCACGCTCCCAGTGAACTACGGTCCATGCCGGAGTTCCAACGAACCTTAATAATCGAATACCGCTATTCTTCACCTTTTAGTCTCACGATCCATAATCTCAATCGGTTCCTCAACAAAATTCAATTTCTCATCAATACGAATATCTCTTAAAGGCACCACTATGTTTTCCTCCGAAAGACATTTCTTAAGATTACTAACATGAAAGACATTGTGTACACTACTCGGCCCGATGGTAGCTCCAGGCGGTATGCTATCGGTCCGATTCTTTCGAGATTGGAAAGGGACCAATATATCGGGATTGAGTTTTCCACGCTTTCAAAGCGAATCACTCCTTTCCAAGGAGAAACTTTCAACATAACACGATCTCCAACCGAAATTCTAAAGGTTTACGTCTTTTATCGGCATAACTCTTTTGTCGATCCCGAGCGGTTTGCATCCGATTACGAATCGAACTATCTTCCGGTGGTTTCTAGGACAAGTTCGGGACACGTAAGTTGACTCGCCATCTTCACCAACAAACAGAGAACGACATTTTCGCCATCTGATGCCTCAAATGGGGCGGCCTTAATGCTAGAGTGATAACTATTATTGTGACGAGTCGGCCAATGGGAGATGTCTCTCCCACCTTTGCCGAAATCAATAACACGAGCTCTAAGCATGACTTCTAAAGTCCGAATGGTTCTCTCGCTTTGACCATCGGTGCGAGGATGGTAAGTAGTACTCATATCCAAATTGCCTAATCTCAGTTCGTAACGACTTCCAAAAGTGGGATGTAAAAGCGACTATCCCTATCGGAAATGATAGATATCGGTACTCCATGACGCGATACTATCTCCTTAAGATACAATCGAGCAAGCTTATCAAGATTATCGGTTTCACTAATAGCTAAGTGGCGAGCGACTTAGTTAAACGATCAAATATTACCCGATAACGCCATTGCCGCTTAACTGTTCTCGGTAATTTAGTGATAAAGTCCATGGTTATTATCTCCCATTTCCATTCCGGAGTTCGGGTTGAACTAAGAGTCCTAATGGTTTCGATGTTCGCCTTAACTTTAGAATAAGTCGCACCAACCGACATCTTGAGCTATATCGGCTTTCATATTAGGCCACCAATAAAGTTTCTTAAGATCCCGATACATCTTATCGGCTCGGATGAATAGAGTATTTTGATTTATGCGACTCGTGCATAATCAACTCACTGATTCCACCATAAATGGTATCCACACATCTTTGAAGCATAATGTTCGTCGAACGCTTCAAGCGTTTTCACTTTCTACCATTCCATGAAGATTCTCATAAGGACGGTTCTCTTTCGTCAATGCCTCTGCTTGGGCGGCTAAAATTTGAGACGGTAAGGGCGAAACAATGGTCATTCCTAATGATATAACAAGTAGGGGTGGAATGTCCTCCTTACGACTAAGTGCATCAGCCACAACATTAGCCTTACCAGGATGATAACGAATCTCACAGTCGTAATCACTAAGCAATTCAACCAACGACATTGTCTCATGTTCAGTTCCTATGGATCTAAGATATGCTTCAAACTCTTATGGTCGGTAAACACTACACACTTGGTTCCATACAGATAATGTCTCCAGATCCTAAGAGCAAACACTACAACACCTAACTCAAGGTCATGGGTGGTGTAGTTTTTCTCATGCTTCTTATATTGTCCCCCGAGTGTCCCACGACGTTCATTCAACTTTCTAACATCATTATTTATGTTTTCCACAAGTTTTGACTATTTATTGCTTAATTTTCGAGTTACGATCTAAAAGTTACTATAATTCTCGTTTTAGGCTTTTCTAGTGCCGAATCAAATAGTGCCTACCAAATAGAGTTAAAACTCATATGATAACTCATTTAATAGTGAAATAAACCGTAAAAACCAATAGAAGATATAAAATCAAGTCATGGTTTATAAAAATAGTGATAAAGGCAAAGCTCGGTTTAGTTTAACGTAATGCGGTTACCTAAAATAGACTCCCTAAATTGCCGCTTGTCATACAAACCCCGAGATTCGTACTTTCCATTTCCTAAAAACATAAAAGATAAAAAATAATCTTTCTCAACCCCAACCTTAGCATAGTAACTTCTCACTAGCATCCCTATTCCCCCAGAGAACGATATCAATTCCGTGGCTTACCCTAATACTACACTACAACGATTAGGTTCAACGCCTGGGTGTTGAAAAACTTGCTTTCGACAAAGGAAGTTCCTTTGACCCCGAACGACGCGCCAGAAGCGTTATCAATTTGTCCTAACTGACCATGAGAGTTCTCCACCGAATCCCAACAGGTGGTGATGAGGCAGGGATCATTCTTTTCTGAATGTTCGGGCTTAGCTTGTTGAAGCAGTGCTCATACAAGACCTCCGAGGCGCTCCCGTTGTCCACATACATTCTGTGGACCATACATCCCTCAATGTCTGCCTTAATTACTAGCGGATGGTCGTCCCAATAATCCCGAGATATGGGGGGAAAGGAGATTTCCAGATTAGGAGCTGTGTCCGTAGATACCCTAGGTTTGACCGTCCGCTACCATGTTTGTACCATGAATATGGCGTGGGCTTTGTCCTTGGCAGCGATATCCTTCTTCCCCTTTGGGGCACCATTCTTTGGGTTCCATTCTTGATTTCCTTGACCAGGTGTGCTAGCTGTCCGGACCGGACTCCTTCCTCGATCTGCTTCTTCAGCTGGTAGCATTCGTCCGTGTTGTGTCCCTTTTCCCTATGGAAATCGCAGTACTTATCTTTGTTTCGGGACTCAGTTGGACTAGACATAGGTAGGGGAGCTGTGAACTTAACAGTATCCATGGTTAAGATTTCCTTTGAGGTCTTTGTGAGGGGGTGAATCTGTCACCCCGCTCCCTTTCTGACCTCAGGCGGCCTTTGAACTCTGCTTTTCGTTCAAATATCTGGATGTTTTTCTGACCACTCTCGTGGTTCTTCCATTGTGAATGCTTCTTTTTTGCCTAGTTGGCCGCGACCAACTCTCCTCGGAGAAATGCTTTAGTTACTTTCCACATTTCATCCACTGTCTGGGGTATATTGTCGTTGAGTCTTTTAATCAGCTCAGGATTTGTTATCCCGTGCATGAAACCCGACACCGCGATACACTCTGGAGCACCTTTCACATGCATACTCTCCATCTTGAACCGCTCCACAAATGCCTCGTGGATTCCCTTCCATTGCTTTATGTGATGCGACTACAGATCCTTTGTGTACTTCTTTTCTGTCAAGAAAATAGGAGAGAAACTTGCTCTTAGCTCCTCAAAGCCGTCAATGCTTTAGGGCGGAGTTCATCAAACAAGATGCGGGCGTGCCTATCGTGGTAGATTTAAACATGTGGCTCCATCGTAGGCATGGGCCATAGCTCCACTTTGGCCGCGGTCTCGAAATTTTTCAAGTGATCCTCCGGTCCCCCGTCCCGTCATATGTTCTAATACGAGCTAGCATCCTTGTTCTTTTGGGAATTGAAACTCCGTGATCCATTGGGTGAAGGGATCCGTCGGTCATGTCGTATGGAGAGTATAATTCGTCGCCCGCCTCGACTTGTTCTTTGGGGTGGACCTCCAAGATCCTCATGTACTTTCCTCGCTTTCGGGGATGCATCCTAGGATTATCGTGGTACGAGCAATAGCTCTCATCCTGTTGTCTTGTGTGTGGGAAGAACTTGCCCGGGCCAAGCTTTGACTTTTCTTGTGTTTTTCAACCGAGTACCTTGCTGCGTCTTCCTTCCTAAGCCTTTCAACTTCTATTCTACGTTGTCGGCGAGAAGACGCTTTTGATTGGAGTCTTGAAAACACATAATAACAACCCGTAAAATTTTGGATTATTATAATAATATTTATCACGTCAGAAAATTTAAATCGGTTATTTTCTAATAGATGCCAATATCTAAAATTTAAAACCAATAGGTCATCTCGTTTCCTTAGAAATAAGACCTCGCTTGTCCGCTAAGTATCCGTATAATAAATGTGAAATTTATTATTATCCCAGTCAAAATTTAAGCATACATAAGCTTAATCCATTAGTTATTCCAAGATCTCGCAAGCGCGAGTATACAAAACTAAAATAAATACTTAGATAAGAGAAAATACACTTTTTATCAATCAGCGATAATTCACTAAAGAAAACGAGAAATTATCTCGTGAATTTAAAATCACGGCACTACACGCATACCGACACCCAATTAGTAATGGCAATATTTATTTAACTCATGTTCAAGTCCAAAGATGTTTTTATAAAAACACTTTCGAAAATGCATTTTATACATTTTACTTATAAGTGTCAAACCGGGACACCGCGACTAATTATTTTAAACACCGGGACAAATTGAACCCAACAAATCTCAGTTGGGCTTACATTCACATCAAACCATACGGGCTCACTACCTATGTGATATCTCAACCCTAGTGCACCCTAAAAACTATACAATTCCAAATTAAATTTAAAAACAAGTTTTATATTTTTGTTTTCTTCTTGCTCGCTCAACCAAAACAGAAACACATGTAGGTGTACTACAATTTGATAATTTTGTTAACTTTTCTTCTTGGTTCTCACAAGCACACGACACAACATACCTTTTTCTTGGTGCTTCCTTGCGTGTAAACATAACCCAAAAGGAGACCAAAACCATTTTCAAGCCACCCTAGTCTACACATAAACAAATGCCAAAGCCCCATGTTTCCTCCTAGCCAACATCATTTGCTAAAAGCTTGCCTTGTCAAGTCTTATGAGACATCACACCACCTTTTGTTTCTTTACCATGTGTTGCTAGAACCCTATAAACCAAAATGTCAACTCCCAATACCACATGTGCTAATCCTACTTAAACACCCCAACTCTTAGCTTATTTTCACCACCAAAACAAAACACCAAATTCCTCTCTCTTCTCTTGTTGAGTCGGCAGAGGGCAAGCAAAGGAAGGAATGAAAAGGTTGGGTTGATTAGTAAACTAGGAACTCTTGGGATAGCAAGTTTGGGTTACAAACATCGCCTTGGCTTCACTCTCATTTGACACTCTCTTCTTCGTCTCCTCACCGTAAGATTGTCGCGCGACCTTAAACTTGTCTTCAATTATGATATTCTTAACTAAGATACATATTGAATCTATGTTTGTGTTGCAATATGAAACCATAAAACCAAAGCATACTCATGACATATATATTCACATCTACATATCTCGTGGGTTTGTTGTTGTTTAAGGACTTGTGTGGTATCTTTAAGCAAGCTTGATACTAATAAGCTCAAAGAAAATGACTTGTGCTAATATTTACTATTTTCAAACCACATAAGCTAAATGGTGGGATATAAGTAGTTTTTGGAACTTTAAAGTGACAATGAGAAAACTTACATGTAAACAACTTAAGTCTTGGCTCTCGCGGACATATGCTTATTCAACTTATATGCTTATTCGTGGCTTGTATAGCTTATCGTCAAGTTATACATGCTTAATTGCTACTTGAAAACTTATTTTTACATATCGGGCCAAAAGGACCAACCCGTTAACCGAGTTCTTAAAATAAGCTAACTCAAGTAAAATGCTTTTGTGACTTAAACGAGCTTTTGGAAATCTACACAAAATTGTTTTACAATTTTGACTTCGTTTGGTTTTTGAGTCGTAATAAACTCAAATAAGTCGAGACTTATTTGAGCTTATTTTAGTCTCATTCTTGTAAAGTGGTGCTTATTAATAAGCTTGAATGCTTATTTGAAACAAGATGGATAAACCGATTTGAAACACAAACAAAACCATACACATGCAAACACAACTCAGGGCGCATACATCGTCAAAATTCATGCAAATATAACACCGTTGAAAAGCCCATAAATAGAATTGCGTTGCAAATCTAAACCAAGAAAGACCCTAGCTCGCTTAGTGGAGTCGTTTGGTTGTATGCTAGAGGTCCTGTGTACGAAACCTAGGGGCGACACCTTGTTTGTTTATTTTTTGGGTTATTTTGCAATTTTCCCCTTTTGACAGCTTTTAGCCTCTCTAGTTTGGAAAACTTATCAACTTTTCTTAAAACTTATATAAGTTTATAACTTATATAACTCTTTATAATTCCAACCCTCAAGTTTAATACTTGACATTTTTATACTTTTACATTCTAACAACTATTTTGGACCCCAAACTTATACATTTTATAACTAATAATAAAATGTCAAAACAATTATTCTGACACATCTTGTTCGTAATTTCGTCAAATTAATATATTTAGTTTTAATATCAAAACCGACTAAAAGACAAGAGAATATTTAAAACAAAGTAATATAAATATTTCTCACTAACATATATATATATATATATATATATATATATATATATATAGGGGCTTTTATTTTGAGAACCCTTATTAAGTGTGAATCATGAACCCCTTATGTACTCCAAGTAATGCATATTGTGCAACATATCAATGCAACATAGCATTTTTGAATTATTAAACTATTTTATTTAATCCAAAAGGGTATAATAGTAAAGTCAATTTTATGTTATTTTTATTTTTAAAATAAGACATATTTTTAAAACATTCAATTTCCGTTTTTTTTTTTTTTTTTTTTTTTTTTTTTTTTTTTTTTGAACATGCATGTTTTAAAACCGATTTAGTGCATATGTGTTTTTATGAATTAATTTTATTATTTTGGTTTTGAAATAATTTTTCGACATACATGTTTTTCAAATGAAAATGTGTATATGTGTTTTAGATCATGTAACTTATAACAACCAAGAACATAATGTTAAAAACAAAATTCGATATAGATTGAAATACAATTAAAATACAATTTATAATAAGAAATACATGAATATAATCTATCTTTACACTTGTGCACTAACTATAGTTAATGTAAACGGACATATGTGCACAAAACATATGTGTGCATGTCTTCCAAAACATACATGCAAGCCTTCCAAGAACATATATGTACTTCCAAAGATGTATGCACGCCTTCCAAGAACGTCAAGCCTAGAAAAATAATAGCCAATATTAATTACTTTTAAAATAAAACTTAAGATAACATAACACACATGGACAAGCTTAAACTAACAAACACAAATAAATGAGAGATTTTTTTTTATGTATGCAAAACATATATAATCCAATCACAAAACATATATGTTTTATAATTCATACACAAAACATACATGTTTTATACGTAAACATGTATGTTTTATACGTAAAC
The DNA here is from genome assembly GCA_022545495.1 of Chrysanthemum lavandulifolium. Taxonomy (NCBI): domain Eukaryota; kingdom Viridiplantae; phylum Streptophyta; class Magnoliopsida; order Asterales; family Asteraceae; genus Chrysanthemum; species Chrysanthemum lavandulifolium. Next base: position 144,756,209 of record CM040239.1, read on the forward strand.
AGAGCACTTTGCGTTGACTTTACCGTAGAGGTAAACGATTCATAAATGCAACCGAACACAATCAAGAATACCACGGTTCCATTTGTTATCCCACGAATATTTTCCTTGATGAAGCCAACAAAATCCACCGGATAACAAACGGAAAATTTGTTAGTGTCTCGATTGGTAAAACGAATAGATGCCATGCATGCTTGCACCTCTATTGAGTCTTCTTCCAACCGGAAAAGCCAATGTAATCACCCATTCCTCAACTTTCGATCTAACATCAACCTTATTTTCATGCTTCACGGAAAACCTTTGTTTCCACATGTGGTAGCCACATTCCGTGTCAACGCCATTGCCGTAAAGATCGCAGAAGATGAAGCGTATAGGACTCAAAGATCCATGCTCTTCAAAGTAACAAAGTTTTTCTCACTAGAGATGGATATCGCTCCACAAGTGTTAAGCCTAGGATCCCGATTGTCTTCTCCGACAATTTGACCTTTTCGGTTTTAGAGGCAACACGAGAGTTGTAGTTGGGAGAGGTAGCTAAACCATATACACTTTGAATGGCGGATGAGTTGGATCATTTTCGACCCATTCGGAACAATGTATCCAACATTACAAGGTTGACATGGTTTTTCGTTGAATTTGATCGATAACTGTTACTAAATATGTAGTCGAGTCATTATCGTAAACACTATCATCAAATAAAAGTATTGTTATTCCATTTTAGCTCACTTATAAGTAATGCAAGTTATGCAACTAATTGGGCTAAAAAGCGATAGTAAACATCTCATTGTTAATCAAAGGAATAATCGATGTCAAAGCTAGTAGGACACCAAAGTTTTTTTTATCCTTTCCTAAGCAACTTTACATTACTCTCAAATTTGATAACATTAAAAGGATACATGGAAAATGTTATACCGGAGTATGAGTATATAATACATGGAAAATGAGTATATAATACATGGAAAATGTTGGAATAATTGCTATATAGGTCCTTATACTGATGTGGCAACTCCTAAATATAGTCATAGTTCAGAATATTTGGTTATTTACCGTATATAAAAGAGTATCAGCATAAGACAAGCTTGGCTAGTTTTGAAATGGATTTTTTTTCCTTTTTAGAAAGAGTATATTACAAAAGTTGCATATTCAATTAGTATAACAATAAAATTTTGGTCTAACCAGATGAAATATAACACTAAAATACTACCACTAGACGTATGCAACTAAAGAAATAACAAACCGATACTACCACTAGACGTATACTACCATATATAACCTGAGTTACTCCTGTTAATCTCCCAAAATTTTTGTTTCAACAGATGAGCGTGACATTCAACAATGAGGTGAGCACCTATATATTGTTTAAACAACTCAATACCAATTATAGTACAAGGTTAAAGCAACCATAGCGTAAACCAATTATTATCATTAGTTTCATAAAGATTCTGAAATTTATAATAATTATAGGGGAACCAAGCTGGTCATACTAGGCGCTCAAGTTAAGAAATGGGAACACGTCATACTTTTTGAACTAGGATCAGGTTGTCTTATAGGAAGTAAATACATATACCCGTTTTGCAACCAATAACGTGCCATGGATCCAAACCATCCAGCCCGTTTTGCAACCAATAACTGGAAGCATCCAACAAAAAATACGGTAAAAAGAAAAACAACAACAACTCAGAACCTTTCACGGGAGCGCATATTTCGCTTCTATGGCTTTACGCTTATCTCGCACACCAAACAACCACAATCGATCAAAAATATTGACAGAGAAACACAATAAAAGCAAAATCGAAACAATAAATATTCATTTAGTTACAAGATCCGATGGTTCAATAAGTATTCTACAAATTAAACCCAAATCGAAACAATATAATTAAATAAACAAATGAAGGTTTTGAATTAGTGATCATGGTTGTTGTGGCAAAAATCACGATCCTTGATTGAAGGTTTTGAATTAGTGATTGAGAGGAGGGCGGCTAGGGTTGGGAGGAGAATAAGAAGATCGTAAAATAAAAGTAAAAAAAGAAAACCGTATCTTCCATAATTTTAGAAAAATTTGAATTATCGATTAAATGTTGTATATGTTAAATTCCTTTAATGCCCTATGAATTGAACATAATAAAATAAAATAAAATGAGTTTACTAAATTATGATTGGACAAGAAGAGTTCTCGCACTTAACGAGTTCTCAAAATAAAGATACATATATATATATATATATATATATATATATCAACACATTCATTTATATATACATTTAATATCACTCAACGTTATTTATATGAATATTCAACTTTGAGGTATTTATTAATATTTTACCGAAAATGTATGATTTTTTTTCACAAACACTTCCATTGTGAATAATTTCCGTACGTAGTTGTCCGGTTACTCCTGAACTGGAAACTTACTCGTCATGTATACTTTTATATATACTCTTATATATAATTGTACATTTGTCCAAGAGCCAATACTTACCAAACATTTCAAAACGATTTTAACGTAAAGTCTACCACACAAGCAACATTAAACACAACCACTTGTAAACACTTAAATTTACACACTTTGAGTCGTGAGTACGCATTGCTATAAACTAAGAATTACCGTAATTAGGTTGCGTGCTGGAGTCGTGCACTATCACTCCTTGATTTAATTCCCTTTAGACTTCATATTGCACATTGCCAAGGTGAGTTTCATAGCCCCTACTTTTACTCGTTTTATAACTGTTTTGGGGGAAGATACATGCTCATTCTTACTTAAATGATTTAATTACTAAAATTCTGCATTCTATGCATACTATGCCTTTTGATTGATATGTTTTAAGATACATCATACCTAGATGCTTTAAGGACCACACCAAAACTTTTGACCTAAAATATTACAGCACTTAGCCTAAGACTTTAGATCCCAAATTGCCTCTTCATGAGCCGTCAATTCTGTGGAAGCGCGAATGTTATAAATAGATCTATTGGGAGTGACTTCCACTTTCGGTTGACCCGCTTGGGTCAAGGCGAAACATATAGCATGTCGGGATCGAGTGTATTGGGATAAACACTCGCCATGGGCTCCTTATTTGTATGACTTCCTTGTGCATACATAAACCGTCAGTAACCGGTTGCATGAACTTAGTGCTAGCGTAATAGATACAATATATGACATTATATTCGTTGTAATATACATATACCCTACTTATGGTCCACTAATGAAATCTCTTTTATGAAATCATTTTATGAATTGAAACTATAAACTTTATGACATTATGCAAGACGTAATGATCATCAAAACCAAATTTGAAACAAGGTGATGAAATCCCTTTTAAATAAACCTATGAACTCACCAACGTAAGTGACCCCTTTTAGCATGTATCTTGAGGTTTTGAGGTGATAGCTTATCTTTGGGCGCAAAGCAAAGGCATGGCATGGTCATAGACGACTCGATTTATGTATTGGGACCACCTTTTATAATGGGTCATTTTCGCACTACTCGATAATGTAAACATTGTTTTTAAGTATGAATAAAAGTTTATTTATGAAAAACCAATTGTGATATCAATTTAGTAGCACCCCAATACTTGTATGCTTCCGCTGAGCCATTTTGGGGGTGTTACACACATCCAGTTTTCTGTCTCTTAACCTTGTGGTCACGTGCGGACGTTCCCTTTCCAGCCTAGAGAATACGTCTGGCCGCGCCCTCCGGCCTTCCACCGGGCTCTTTTCTCTAGAACGCTCAGCCTCTCGACTGCTGAGTCTCGAGAAGACACTTTGCGATCTGGAATACTCCGAAGGGTCCGATCTGGCATTGGGGCTAGCCCTCTGCCTCTTTTTGGGTTTTTTTTTTCTTTCGGACTCCGAACGGGTGTTCCGGGCATGTTCTCGAGATCTCTCATTCCTGGTTTCATCATCAAAGTCCAAAGGGGTTTTGACCCGGTCTAGCTTTTCCTGATGGACTTTTTCTGCCATTATGGGTAGAATCTGATTGTATTGTCTTTAACAGAACTCCCTTATTGCTGCGTCTGGCACAACGTTAGGGGGGTAGTGTTCTATATCATGATCCTTTTTCCTTTCCTCCCGTGTTTCGATCGTGGATGGTCCAGGGAAGGAGAGGGTTGTCTGCTAGATTACTCATGAGAGAGCTTCTTTGGAAACGCATTATATTCTTGGTCCCACGGATGGCGCCAACTTGTTAATACAACCAGGAACTTCTACAAAGGATAGTGTAGGCTATCTTATCAAGTAAGGGATCTTGTACTAAGTAGGAATCTTGGTGAAAGTCGCTAAGAAAATAAGGCACCGTTAGCCTCACCGCGGAAGGGGCTTCGCAGTCAACCTCCGGTGTGAGAATGAGTATGAGTTTAGAGATATAAAGTGAGTTCTAGAGAGAGTGTGTGTATGTGTTACCGTTTGAATGTCGGCGAGAGCCCCTATTTATATGGTTGACCTTCCTGTCATGTTCTCATGGTCACGGGTCATGAGAGCGACAGTTTATGAGTGGGAAATGACGTAAGTCAACCCAGAGCTTGTCCTATTACTGTGACAGCGACGGTTTTGGGCGGGAATCTATCCCGCTTTCCTTTTTTTAGGGACTGTGGGTGACAGTACCTCCATCCCATGTGAGATTCCTTACTCTTTAGCTGGGGCGCGGTTGGGGCCTCCTCCGGAAGTGTCCCTTATCCGCGGTCTGACATCCTGGTCCAGGTAGTACCCTGCGGGTATGGACGGTGCTCGAGTGGATCTGGTCTAGTGGGCTGCATTTCGTCCATGTCTAACTCTTCTGTGTGTCCGGGGGTATCGTACACGATCAACCATCATTAATGAAAACGCTATATTTCGTCCTAATTCAAAAGTTACAAATTCAAACGGAGCATATCACAACTGTTTGGATAAAACCATCTTCACCTATATATATTTACAAGTTGTAAAACCTAAGCATACAAAAGAAAAGAAACAACATGGCTAAAACACATGTGGAAGGCCAAAATAATCAAATCCACCAACTTTCATCCTCCATTAGTGAACATAGAGACATGGGCGTGCCCTAACAAAAAAATATTTGTAGTGTAACTTTTACGAATATATGAATTTTTTATAATTTGCCCCTTAATAACCATTTTGTAATATAATTTCTAAAATTATCAAAATATTCCTCTTAAACAAATTTTTACGGCTCCGCCTCTGCATAGAGACCCTCAATGAGCTGATGAAGTAAGAAAATTATATAACCAAACAATACCAGTTCGCTCTATCAAAGTCCAACACAGAAGATCGCTCCATCCAAGATGATGCGGATTTTGTAAGACCTCAAAAAGTTTTACAATCATCCTAAGCAGTGTACCTAATCGTTGTTGTATAGTATAGGTAGAACACGGGGGATTGATCGTTCTCTAGAGGAATAATGTTGTGAAGGCTGAAGTGTATGTCAAGATAGGTCTAAAGGTGAGGATGAGTCTTTTGTATATTTTAGAAAGCAAATTAAAATCTCGTGATTTTGAATAGTGGGCGTTTACTACTAACTAGCTAAAACAAAACTAAATAACTTAACATAAAATGCAAGAAAAGTAAATTGGTGGTAACTCTTATGATAGAAAATTGTGTTTACTTAGATTTCTTTCATACTTGTTATCACTTATTGATTAGTCGAATTGTCACACTCTTGTATTAGTTGGAGCCTTGTATTCCTTTTATTAGTCATAGGGAGGTGCTAAATGCCATAACTCTATGAGCGTATAAGTCTCCCAAGAAGCTTAAAGTCTATTAAGTCTCATAGGATCTACAAGCCGCAATTCACGTAATAAATACAACGAGAAAAACCACCAGTGCACTCTAGGGTAGCGTATTATAAGATGGACAAGCTAGTTACATATAAGAAATAAGCCAGTTTTCTTACCATAACGAGAGGAAACCAATTCAACAAGAGACGGCAATCAATAATTAATAACAAGGTTTCATTAGATCTAAGAAAACACTAATAAATCTAGCCTAGCATGTTAAAGTGAAGAAAAAAAAATCATATAATCAAACAACACATAAACATATTGAATGATTAAAGAGGGATTACTTATCTTCAATTAAACATGAGCCAACATGACTGAAAAACCTTCACAAAAGTTGTGAAATTCGTCTAGGGTTTGCCTCTCCAAAGTGTTACATAAATAATGAAAACATGCAAAAATATATATAGTATTACACTTGTGACGGAGTCACATTATAGGTTGTGACGCCGTCAGCTCGCCGTCATGAGGGTTTCGTCTTGTGCAAGTCGTTGTTATGTCACTTTGGATCTCTGGCGCCGTCATGTGATGCTTGACGTCGTCCCCTTGTAAATGATATGGGTCGTCTCTTGTTAGCTTTGTACGTGACTCTCAACTTCAGATTACACTGAGGCATCACTTGTTAATTTTTCACCAAAAATCCATCTTTAGTAACAAGTGACGCCGTCACGTTGTGATGTGTGACACTGTCAGACTCCCTTATCTGGCAGTATTTTGCGACTTCGTCGTTTTCTTCATTTTTCGTCCAAATAAGCCATAAATGTGCCGATTTCTAGATTTTTCGTCACAAGTACCTAAAATGCAAAAAGAAATGAATTAAGGCAATATTTGATCATATTCATACGATTTTGGGCTTAAATGACCTCTTAAAATGTATAAAATAAATCCTTATCACAAGACCGTAACATAAGATCAAATTCGGTATACATAATCACAAACGATCTCTAACACTTGAAGCCAAAAGCGTACATTTCAACCTTTGGATGCATTTACGGGGTCAATGCACCAATCATTCCAAGACGTAGTTTTCCGTTTTGCTCATGTGAAATCCATGAGTTCATAAGAACTTGTATTTCGTCGCATATTGTAGTTAGGTTGGATATCTTATACGAGACACTCTATTTACGTATTCTCGTGACTTTTTTCGTACTTTTCGGTTTCTTGGTCATCCTCAAAATGTTCACCCAACGATTTTTAGACAATAACCTTTGTTAAATACTTTGATAACATTTACCACCAGACCACCTTGCAAATGGTTAGTCCTTTGTCTATCATGTCATCCCTCTTATGTATTGCACAATCTAGTGTTCTCTACCTTGACATGTCTCTTTCTTGTCATTGCATTTGAGTATGTGGGGTAACATCAAATATTTGAGTCCTTGAACACATATACAATTAAATGATTAGTACTTCCATGAATCTAGTTTAAGATTTTAGTTTAAATATCTTGTTTTGTGTTCATTTTAAAATGAATGCATTTATATATAGTTGTTTTATAAGTTATTATAGCTTTAAGCTTTGTGTTTCTAAACTATTGTTTGGTTAGGCGAAATGGAATAGTGAAGGAATTTTAGATGAACTATATATTGGAATAAACATCGAATCGAATAATTCATTATTATCATTATCTTGTTTAGTTGTCATGTTCGAATGAAATGAGCGATTTTCACATCTTGTGGGATATGTTGTAATGGACATGAGAAAAGAATGAAATAAATGAAATATGAAGAATGTCATTCCAAGTCGGAATGTAATGACTCGATTCCGCATGTCAAATATTATGTAAGAAATAAAGAGTTGAAAAGAGAGTATGCGGTATGTTTTTCAAAATTGTGATTTCAAATCCTAAATAAAATATGTGTAGATATTCACATCTTGTGAGATATGTTGTAATGGACATGAGAAAGAATGAAATAAATGAAATATGAAGAATGTTATTTCAAGTCGGAATGTAATGACTCGATCCCCATGTCAAATATTATGTAAGACATAAAGAGTTGAAAAGAGAGTATCAATATGTTTTTCAAAATTGTGATTTCAAATCCTAAACAAAATATGTGTAGATATTACATCTTGTGGGATATGTTGTAATGGACATGAGAAAAGAATGAAATAAATGAACTATGAAGAATGTCATTTCAAGTCGAATGTAATGAATCTGATTCCCACATGTTAAATATTATGTAAGACATAAAGAGTTGCAAAGAGAGTATGCGGTATGTTTTTCAAAATTGTGATTTCAAATCCTAAATAAAATATGCCTAGATATTTGCATTATATATAAAGCAAATTATTAGTTTTTCGTTTAAGAAAAGATAAGTTAAAAGTAAGGGTAGTCGGTTCGTAGAATGGTTTTGAAGAAAATGCAACTTGTAAAATAAATTGTAATTTGAATGAATTTTATTATAATGAATTGACCTTGAAAATTTTGAAAAAAATGCACATGTCTAGTTTGAAAAGATCGCAACGTAATTAAAATTATAATAATAATCAACAACTAATAACAATAATAATTACTAATAAATATATTTAAATACAATAATAATTAAAATCTTAGCTATAAAGATATATTGTATTATTTTTGTATTATTTAAGTAAAAGTTATTTAAATTAACTAATAATTAACCATTTACTATAATGATATATAAATTTACCAAAATAAATATCATAATACTAAAAGTATAACTATATATAACATATATTGTAACAACAATAAATGTAAAATTGTTGTTGTACAATCTTTTATATAATAAAAATTACATCGTTTAGATGTTTTTGAAAACACTTCTCATTGAAAAAAAATTAGACCAATCGAGAGGTTGATTTTGCCACGTAGCGAAATCGGGCGGCGTGATTGGTTAATAAAAAGTCAAAATTAAATTGATTTTGGTCAACCTTAGTTTATTTGGTGTAGAAATTTGGTTGAGAAAAAAACACATAAAATATAGGTGTCAATTTGTGAAACAAAACTTTAAAAGAGGGGTAATTAATAAAACTTTAGTGGTTAAATTTTTAAAAATTATATAGAGTTAAGTGTAATATTATAAGTTTACATGTTTTTAATAATTTTGGAAATTAAACAAATCCCTTATATTTTATCTACTTATACTTTATAACTTAAAATACAATATATATGTTGTTTTAAAACTCCAACATATAAATATACATAAGATTATAAATGTCATTTTTTTTTATATATCTTCTTAAAGACTCGTTTATTTCATACTAAAAGTATGACAAATGTGACACGAATGTGAATATTAAATCTGGTAAATTATTGAAGCGAGAATATAATTATCAAATTGTAAGTACAATTTCTTGTAATATGAAGAAAAAATGTGATTGTCTTATAACAACTACTCATGTAACTTTTATTTATTTATATAAGGATATGTAGAAAAACATTTTAAAAAACTTTAAGAAGTATAATTTAACTTCATCAACGTTTATTATGTGCAATAAAACTCGTGATCTTGTATACGTCATAATATCGATAGTGAAATTTAAATAGAACATCAACATCTATATCAATTAAATATAGTTGAATCTTGAGTTATCTAACAAATTTTTTTACAAAATTTGATTATACAAAATTCAATGGGTATAATGAATAATGAAAAACTCAATGCATAAGTATATAATTATACGTAATTACCTTTAAAGACAATATTTAGCATTGATACAAATTTAATTTTTTTCAAAATCACATGCGTGCAAAACACTTGTTAAAAAAAAGCAGTTTAAAAAGAATACGATTATTCTTGCATTATATATTTTACTTTTACTAAATAACGCTTTCTGACTTTCTTTAAAATTGGCAATATCAATTTCAATTAGGGTAATTTGATAAATCAACTCAAACTTTCATATCTAATTTTAGTCATGGACAATTAATTTGAGACAATCAAAAAGAAGGGTAAATGACAAAAATCGTCGAACTTGACACTTGTTGTCGTTGTGTGTAAATAACTATTTTTTTCATTCTAACACAAACCTTTGAATTTTGTCGTTGTATGTAGCCAGGTTAGGTGAATTTGTGTTATTGTATGTACCAGTTAGGGTTAGCGTTAGATCGTTAGTCCTTTTATATTAGCAGTCGTTACTAAATAACAAAAAATTTCGTTCTCTTACGTTTTATTCGTTTTCATCCGTTATTATCGTTTTCTTTCCTTTTACGATTTAAATCCGTTTTACCGTTTTCTTAGTTTTCGTCCGTTTTACGTTTTCTTAGTTTTCGTCCGTTTTACGCTTTCTTAGTTTTACGATTTCGTCCGTTTTACATGTTTCGCTAGTTTTACGTTTTCTTAGTGTTTACACTTTTCTTCCGTTTTACGATTTTGTCCGTTTTACGTTTCGCTCGTTTTACACATTTCTTGGTTTTACGTTTTCGTCAGTTTTACGTTTTAGCGTTTTCTTGGTTTTACGTTTTCTTAGTTTCGTCCGTTTTACGTTTTCTTAGTTTTACGATTTGTCAGTTTTACGTTTCGCTCGTTTTACGTTTTCTTAGTTTCCACGATTTCGTCAGTTTTATTTCGTTTTACGTTTTCTCCGTTTTACGTTTTCATCCGTTTTACGTTTTCTTAGTTTCGTCCGTTTTACGTTTTCTTAGTTTTAGTCGTTTTTACGTTTTCTTAGTTTTCTTGGTTTTACGATTTGTCCGTTTTACATTTTAGCTCGTTTTACGTTTTCTTGGTTTTACGATTTCGTCGTTTTACGTTTTCTCGTTTTACGTTTTCTTTCGTTTTGCGTTTTGCTCGTTTTTAGCGTGTAAAATGGATGACGTGTAAGCAACGATGTGCGCGAGCAAAGTGTAAGCGGATGGCGTAAAAAGCAACGTGTAAGCGGCGGCGTGTAAGCGGGCAAATCGTGTAAAGCGGGCGTGCTGCGCGGCGGTGGAAGCGATAACGAGCGTCGGGCGATCGAAATCGGCGATGTGTCGGCGTGTAAAAGCGGACAAAATCGTGTAAGCGGAAAGCGTGTGCAAGACGGCGAAGCGTGAAAAGCGGGCGTGGCGGGCGGTATGTAAGCGGAGGCGTGTAAAGCGGCGGCGTGGAAGCGGGCGGTGTGCGCGAGCGTGTAAGCGGACGACGGAGGCGTGTAAGCGAGCGTGTAAGCAAGCAGCGTAAGCGGCGGCTGTGTAAGCGGGCGAAATCGTGTAAAGCGGGCGTGTAAAGCGGACGGCGGAAGCGTGTAAGCGGACGGCGAAGCGTGTAAAGCGGACGAAATCGTGTAAAGGGAAGAAAGCGTATAATAACGGATGAAAGCGAATAAAGCGTGGGAGAGCGAAATTTTAAGTTGTTACTAACGACCGTTAATATAAAAGGACTAACGATGTAACGCTAAGCTAGCGGGTATATCTGATAACACAAATTCAACTAGCTATTACATCTGATGACAAAAATTCAAAGGTTTGTGTTCTGATGAAAAAAATAGTTATTCTACATGATAACAACAGTGTCGAGTTCGATCATTTTTTTCGTTTTAAAAAAATATGAGCTATTAATTTGGGACGAGCGGATGTCTGAAAAGAAATAACAACGATAATAACGTAAATCAAAACATTTCATCCGGTTTGTAATGTAATTGAATTCCTTCATTAGGCGTAATTGATTGTAAACAATTAGGGGTGTTTGGTTCGCCGTAATCCATAGTAATTGGATGTAATTATAATTTGATTACATTCGTGAGTCTGTTTGGTTCGCGAGAATGGAGGAATGTAATTCATATTACATTACGTAAAATTTATTTGGTTTTGCGTTGTAATTGTAATTGATCATTCCAATTACATCGGGAGGAATTCGATTCATAGGATGTTGGATGAAAAGTTTTGAATTCGTTGTAATTGAATTTTATATTTATTATTATTATTATATAAATACTAAAATACAAAAATTTATATAATAATAATATTAATAATAATATTTATTATAATTATAATAATTTTATATATTTGTTATAATAAAATTTATATAATAATAATAAAATAATAAAATAAAATAATAATAATAATAATAATAATAATAATAATAAATATTGAATATAAATATTAAAATAATAATATTTATATAATAATAATAATAATAATAAAATATAATAATTATTATTATATTTTATTAATAATAATATTATTATTATTATTATTAATATTATTATAATAAAAAAATAATAATAAAATATAATAATAATAACTATTATTATTATTAAATTATAAATATTTATTATAATAAAATTTATATAATAATAATAATAATAATAATAATAAAATAATAATAATATAATAATAATAATAAATATTTAATATAAATATTAAAATAATAATATTTATATAATAATAATAATACTAATAATAATAAATATTCATTATAATAATATTTTTATAATAATTATAATAATAAAATAATTCAATAATATAATAATAAAATATTTATTATTATAATAATAATATTCATATAATAATAATAATAATAAATAAAATAAAATAGTAATAACAATATAATAATAATAATAAAATAAATATTTAATATAATTATTAAAATAATAATATTTATAAAATAATAATAATAGTAATAATAATATTTATTATTTTATTATTATTATGTTAATATTTATTTAATTATTATTATTATTAAGTTTTTTAGTTTCTTGAATTAAATTACGTTGAAATCAAAGCAAACATGATAATGAATCATCAATTCTGATTCTACAGCATTCTGATTCTGATGGCATTCCATGGCTGAATTCTGATTCGTTCAATTCTGATTCGTTTAACAAATTCTGATTCAACCAAAACGTATTGTGAGCCAAAGCACTTTTACATTTCTCTGCAAACCAATTGTCGGCGTAATCTAATCGAATTCTGATCTTTCATCCCGCCAACCACACGGGATAGGAATGTTATTCATATTACAATTACTAACAAATTTACAAATAATTCCAACATACCAAACGTCCTATAAGTGATCGAAGAGAAGGTATGTACTATAACTAACAAACTGGTCTAAAGGTAAGTGACTGAATCGTAAATGTTTTGTTGATTAGTCAGAGAAGGCTTTGAGAAAATAGGTTATCGGAACATGTGATCATTATCTGATGTTAGGTCAACGAAAAGCGTCTCTTGACATCCCAAAATGATACACGAGATTAGGGTTTTCCGTCGATTTAAAGGCTTTGTTGCTTTTGTGAAAGCTATGGATACATTATGCATATCATTTCCAACCACACATTTTCTGCACTACCATCCACCAATTGATAAGACATAGAAAACAACTTGCTCAATTCAATAGTGCTATAACATACCATACCCTTAAATTTTCTCGTTTTAAAGAAAAAAAAAGCCCAAACTAACTAAAAATGGCGGGTATGGTTGTTAACATTAGCAAACTCATAACAACCAACCATACAACCCTAATACCCAAATTCAATAACAATAATAATATTCATCATATCAATCTTCCTATCATCCATTCACAAAGACCTTCAACCATCATCATGTCATCTGCAACAACTCCAGCTACCATAACCACCATCACTCCAACCCCTCTTCGTCAGGTATTTTGACTCAGATGTACGCGGCCTAACCGGGATTTAACTTTTATATAAAAGATATTATTTTATCATACCCTTTTGGTTTTATATCCTTTATCTCATTCTTTTTATAATAAAGATTGTTTCTTGTTTTGTTTTTTAGAAGGTGGGTCTTCTTGGGCTGAATTTGCTGGCAATGTTTCGGGCGAATGGGACGGGTTTTTAGCTGACTTCACTATTGATGGAAAACCAATTGAACTGCCCGAAAACGTTGTTCCTAACGCTTATCGCGAATGGGAGGTTCGGGTTTTTGACTGGCAGACTCAGTGTCCAACTCTTGCTCAGCCCGATAAGCTTTCCGCTATGTATAAGGTGATTAAGCTGCTGCCTACGGTTGGTTGCGAAGCGGATGCTGCTACAAGGTATACTATTGATGAGAGGACTATTGGAGGTGTGGAGAATATGGTTTCCGCGTTTGCGTATCAGTCTAATGGCTCATACACTGCTGTTTGGGAAAACCCGAAAGGGTTGGAGCTGGAGCATTGTTTGATTGATCCTCGTGATAAGGAGTCGCGTGTGAGGATTGTTCAGATTGTGGGTGTTGAAGATAAGAAGTTGGTGTTGAAGAATGTTAAAGTGTTTGTTGAGCAGTGGTATGGTCCGTTTAGAAACGGGGAATCGTTGGGTGGATGTGCTATACGTGATTCTGCGTTTGCTTGTACTAAAGCTCTTGATGGTTCACAAGTTTTGGGTGTGTGGCAACGCTACAACTCTGTAGCTGCCTTCCAAAACTCTCCCAATGTGAGTTTACCACGATAAAAATCGCATCTTGATTGATTTGCACGTATGTGGATGCTTTGATTTTATTGATTAACCGCTTTTTCATAAACATGACAGGGGGTTCTTCAAGAACTTGTGTCAGCTGATGGAAAGCAGAACTTGGCCAAGAGAAGAAGCGAATCTGGTATTGCTGCCAAAGAACTTGTGGAGTTCAGTGACAGAAATGCAAGATAAAGGAATAACTTGCTGTGAAGTCGGATGGCTGTTGGAACCAGGACGTGCCATCACATCAAAGTGCATCTTTTCAAGAAACGGAGAGTTAAAAGTACGTATTTTCTCACAGTCGCCGTTTATTAGTGTGCTGCAGTTTATCTAATAAGCATGCATTGGATTATCTTGCAGGAGATTGTAACGTCATCGAAACTGCAGCTCCTGGACCAGGACTATAGTATAATGGCATGGCACCCTGATCAGGTTTATACAGAAGATTGGCAGCTGTTTTGGTTGTCTTCAGGAAGGCCGTTAGGTTTGCTTATACAAACACTAGTTTTTGGCAAATGTGCATTTAGATCGTTTGTAGAACTTACTCACGATGAGTATATAGTATAGAATAAACGCTTATTTAAAAGGTCTTCTTGGATCCGCTTGTTTTTTTTTAATGTTTCTTGATATAATGGAGCAAACATATATAAATAAGTTGTATGTTACTGTAATACTTAATACACTTGTCTTAGAAGCTGGGCCTGCTCTATATTGGTCGGTTCTTGTATCAGAACCCACCGATCCTCTTTTATGCCCATCTCCACCGGCCAGTGAGAATTGATAGGGCGAAAAGGAAATGAAATACAAGAAGCATTGGCACAAAGTTTAGTTGATTCAAATTCCTATTAAAATTAACAAGTACAGGGTTGTCCCACAGGTACAACTAACTTACAAGAATTTTTAACAAATACAACAACAGCAAGAATAAGAAACTGTGCACTCATTAAGTTCTTACAACATCTTTTGAAGTAATACACCAACATAAAAACAAAAGCAAATGCTCAGACAGCAAACATCAACGGCTGTCCAACGGTTGAAAGCACTTGAATCATGGCCTTGAAACTGCAATTGCCACACCTATTCTCATCCTGCTGTACAATCTGCAATATGTCAATTGTTGTGTTTTTGAGTACAAGTTTGTTTCAGTAACAATTATAAAGCAAATGCGGATGTACCTTGTAGAGCAATTTTGAAAAGAAATTACAGGTGAGCCCTGGTGCATCTCTCATGCTAATATTCAGGCTGTTGCGCATTGTTCTTCGTCCAACTCCTGCATTTCCCTTTGTCATCATCGCCACAAATTCCCCATAATCAATCCTCCCATCCTGTATCACAACATAAACCGATCATTCTTTTGTTCGCCAAACTAAACAACTTAAAAATCCTTTTATAGAGTTTAGACTTACGTTGTCTTGGTCAACTTCTTTGATGATATCTTCTACAAGAAAATCAGTCATATTATGATCTGCACAAGCTTGCTGGAGTTCATCAACCGTTATGTAACCACTACCATCTTTGTCAAAATACTGGAACGCAGCCACAAGGTGCTCCTCTCTTTCCAATTTATTCAGGTGAATCGTAGCAGCTACAAATTCACCATAATCAATTGTCCCACTGTTGTCCACATCAGCCTGAAAATCCAAATGACAGGTCAGCTTAAATTCAAACTAGCCACATGTACATGACCTAGGAAATAGTCTTACCGCGTCCATAAGGTCTCGTATCTCTGTATCTTTCAATGTAGAGCCGAACTTCCTCAAACCGGCTTTGAGTTCATCAAATGTAATTGCACCACTGTTATCAGTATCCATTGCCTTAAACATTTCTCTCAAACCAGCAATCTCCTCTTCAGACAGACTTTCGGCTATAACCTGGACCCAAACAATAATTAATTCTAAATCACTAAATTGTTCAGGCTCTTCAGTCATAAAACAGAATGTATGCCTTGTTATTTATGTGATTATTAAATCTTTTGCATCTAGAAGCATATACAAGTTAACGTTCAGTGTCTCAAAAATATGAACATACCCGCAAAGCCATCTTCTTTAACTTGTTCATTGCAGAGAATTGTTTCAAACGAGAAAGAACAGCTGGATCTAATGCTCTATCAGGAGCGACACCATTTTCGCAAACCCAAGGATGGCCTGTACAGTTCATATAACCCCAAACCGCATAAATAATCTTCAAGCTTATAAATTATAATCATAATGGTATGGATAATGTACAATATTTGAATGAAAACTACTTAAAAATAAGGCATTCTAACTATAGATAATATGCTTCAAAAAAGTACGAACAACGTACAAAGAACTTCATGAGCAGTTAGACGGTCTGAAGGTCGAGAGCATAACATCTTCCTGATAAGATCCTTAGCACTGTCAGATATAAGTGGCCACGGGTCTGATTCAAAGTCAATGTATCCCTTCAAAACCGCATCAAATATCCCTGTTGTGTTTCTGCATTTCAAAAATAATAATAATAAGTGAGCATCCCTATTGATAATATCCAGAACACACGGATACAAAGCAAACGTTCTGCTAAATTCTTAACACGTACCAGCCCAAAATGGAGGCACACCACTCAGTAGGATGTAAAGTATAACCCCTGCAGTCCATACATCTGCTTCTGGGCCATAGTGCTTCAAAAGCACCTCAGGTGCAACATAGTACGGGCTTCCTACTACATCAGTGAATACTTGACCTGAACAATAACATAAAATTTAGTTACACATTAATGATAAGTTCTAGATATAATTAGCAGCAGTTATACTATGGTAATTCAGTTTTACCTGGCTTGAAGAAAACTGAGAGTCCAAAGTCAATTGCCTTGAGAGAAAAATCGTCATCTCTATTGACCAACAAGAAATTTTCAGGTTTCAAGTCTCTGTGCATAACACCAAGTGAATGGCATGCCTCAACAACACCGACAATGATCTTTGTCAACTCAGCAGCCTTTCTCTCACTATAATGTCCCCTCTGAATGATCCTGTCAAACAATTCACCTCCATTGCAAAGCTCCATGACAATATGAACATACAAAGGATCCTCGTATGCACCCTTAATGGTGACAATATTCTTATGCCCTGCCAAATGGTGCATTATCTGAATCTCTCTTCTAACGTCTTCCAGATCCTCTTTGGAAATCAACTTCCTCTTGGAAATAGATTTACACGCATAATCTACCCCGGTTGCAATCTCAGTGCACAAATAAGTAGTACCGAATTGACCCTGGCCTAACTTTTGACCCAACGTGTAGACATCACGAATGTTGTCAGTTTTATGACCAAGAACGTAATAAGCCTGATTAGAGTGACGGTTCATGTTGCTTTCTTTCTTGGGTTTAGGACTAGGATTTGCTGGTTCTTTGGAAAATTCTTGGGCTATTTGCTGATTAGTATTTAAAGTAGTTGGTGAGTAATCTAAAGAGTTGTTTGATAAAGCAGAATTGTTTTGGGTGGAAACTGACTGTTCTTCAGGCTTATTGAAGCCTTGCGCGTCTTTTATTCCAAAAGATCCACGGCATGTGTTGCCCATAAAAACAATCAACTACTTCTCATTAATTTGCTACACAAAAAATCATTCAAATTGTACTAGTTAGTCCCATGAGTGGCAGCAGAAACAAGTAACAAAAACTACTAAAAGTCATAGTGATATTTTATAGTCTTTTCGTAATATAAAGATCTGGAACAGATCAGATAAGTGATCTTAATCTCATCATGAATACAATCAAGAAAATTTATGACTTAACATTTATTAACTTCAGCTAAAACCCATCTGATAAGTTCCTAAAAGTCAACACAAAGAAGACTTAAACTTTGTTGATTTCTAGCAAAGCCCATATGATAAATTCTTATAAAAGACTATAAAGACTAAAACTTTATTAAAAACAACTAAAAGACTAAAACTTTATTGATTTCTAACAAGACCCATATGAGAAATCATCATAACTAACAAAACCAATATGAAAAATCATTAAAAATGATGAAATAGAGATGAAATGAATGAGATCTACCTGATGGACAAATATAGAAAGTGATCACTTTGGTTGAAGATGATTAGTGCATGAATGAATGAACAGAAGCAGCCTAAAATAGAAATACAAAATAAGTATTGTTTGGTGGGTGTTGACAAATTTGAAAAGAGATGGGAGGAAGGCTCAGTGGGAGATGCTGGGCTGACCAGTAACGGAGATGGTGGAAAGAACAGAAGTGGTGCTGACCAGCTTAACAACACACTTCCTAACAACTCATGTTCCTCTATCCATAATTATTGCTTACTTATTACTACCTTTATCTATCAATCAACTCCCAACAAGTCCTTCTTTTACAATAGTTTCAAGTTTTACCATCTGACCTCATCACAGTTTTAGAAGATTCGTTAGGTTGTGTAAGTCAAAGAAATGGTTGTTGATTTGTGTTTTTGATTTGGGTTTTTATGTGTTTTGATTCGGGATGACTCACCGAAAGTATTTTAGACCAATTTTGTTTTGGTATATAAGGTTGCAAAATCTTAAACTTCGTGAATGGGTGGTGAGTTTTGAGTATGCTTCTTTATGGTCAATTTTTTTATCCAACGTGGATATAATTTCAGTTTAGCTTTTGGCTAACGAAGTTCTTTTGGGCCACAAAAGTTAACCTTTCGATTTTTATTTTTATTTTTTATGTAATTGGTTTTCGCTTTCAATTTGGGATTTCAGTTTGGGTTTTTGTAGGTTTTAGTTTCTTTTCATTCAACTTTTGGTTTTCTGTTTCAATTTATAATGGATTTTATGAAGTTTTTTGTATTTGTGGTAGGATGTATAATTAAGATTGGATTTTAATGTTTTAGGTGTTAGGAATGAGGTGATATAAAGTTGCTTATATGCGCAGGTGGCGAGGCGGAGAGAGTTAAACAAAGTCAATCTAAATTGTTGATTATTTGTTCTTTCGAACTGAAAAGGCATGTTGATGTACCGAGACAACGACCAGCTAAAAATGGTTAGCACCAACTCGGATTGCGAGCATTGCCAAACAAGATGGTGACAACAAAATGTCGAAATTCAGGTTATTATTCTGCTCATATCTATATTGGTAGTTGCTAAAAATATGTTTACCTTTTTATGTTCATCAAACATGATTGTGGATTGTAGTAATTAAGAGCAAATTATAAGTGTGAGTTCAATTGGATGTTGATATGGCTACTATCGGATAAAAGTTATCGGATGGTGATACGACGGATGGCTACTATCGGGTTAGAAGTGTGAGTTCACGCCATATCAAACATGATTGTTACGAGTTTAGATGGTGTTGATACGACGGTATGAGGTATTACAACAATACATATTTCAGCTTACAAGATTGCCTCATTCCTAATGTCAGATATTTTAAGAACATTTAATCTAATAGATATAATCTTATTTTCTAATTCTTCTAACTTAATAGATTCGCTTGGTTTCATGCCAGCGCCTATAACTCATTGTGATTAATGTTAAAGGCAAGTTTTCATTATCTTACTCAGAAAATATAGCGCACGTTAAAGACGTTAGAAACGAGAACAACATACCACTGTCACAAGATTATGCTGCTCCTACTATGCCTTTGACAACATCAACTTGCAACACCAACAATAACAATGGTACCGCCACGCATCTATATTCCAAAATTAATATTTCGCTTTATATGTGTACTTGCTTATATGAATATGTCACCTGGCGCAGATGCCTCCTGAATATCGAGATATGAATTTATATTGTAACTTCATTTTTTGCGTCATTTTAACCAAACTTATGTTAAAGAACTTTCGATTTTTGTTTCAGGTGCGGAATGCTTGCTGATGCAGAAACAATTACGAGTAAATACATAATTTGAAGAAGATAGCTTCTTCATTTTCAAGATTTCATAGTTTTTAACAATCTTGAAGCTGTTGCTAAAGAATCTACCTATCAAGCTGTAAATTCGCACAAATCAAAACATGATCGGTGATTATTCAGTCAAAAGGTAGTTAATATTATTTTCACTTTTTATCCGCTACCTTCAGTCTGGCAGGAAAACAAAGGGTGCGATTAATCGGGTCTTGACTTCTTATTTTTCATCATTTTTGCAGTGAGCGGTGCAGCTCAACAGAGGTGCTATACATTTGACTACTATATTCGGCCCTCATCATTTAAGCTAATGATGATGTAAGCTTTGACACTCAAGAAAATATACTTTTTCGGCTTATAAGGTCGATTTGTTTTCTGACATTGAGTTATCTTAAACTAATTTTTTTTAACTTTAGATTAGCTTTTCTGTCCGATAAACAGAAGAAATAGACATAGTTTGTTTATTTTTGGCATATCACATTTCCTTTACACTTATGAGATAGTATTATCGTTTACGTAATTTTATTAGCATTTTAAAACAGTAAGCACATAGTTGTACTGAGTTATCTAGTGAATTTGATATTGTTGCAACACGAAGTGGTCGTGAAAACAAAACAAAGTGAACAATTTATCTTAGTTTGTGTGACATTTTGTTAACGACTTGAAGCCCCTTCTAGCCAACCTTGGGCTAACCATGAATTACTTAAAGAAATCTTGAAAATGATACATTTAAAGGATCGTTCATGTGCTAATTTGTAATAAATAAAACCAAACTTTTTTTTTTATTAAAACAATTTCTACCATATGAAGCATATGTTAAAACAAGAAGGCGCCACGTAATGTTGGTCGATGTTATTAGGCTTTCGTATGTCATTCATTGTATAAAAGCAAAACACATTTTGGAAACTCTGTCAAACAATGAGATTAGCTGAAAAACAAAAATAACGCTAAAAATTTATTTTATTTTAATTTACGCTCATCAAGCATAGTCAAAATGGATAAAACTTGGACGGAGAGTAACTTTTAATTTATACAACTGGAAAGAAAAGGTAGCAACCAAGAAAGAAAAGAGTGAGATGGTGGTTTTGTTGTTCAAAGCGTGATTCGACCAGCGAATCAGGCTAAAGACTCTTTCTCACTATTTTGACAAAAAAGTGAAAATGTGTTCTATTATTTAAGTTTCTTCCTTGTGATTAGTTCCTCTTGATAGATGGTTCAAGCATATCGAAAATAAGCACATAGACAGTTATCTAGTGGATATTGTTGCTGGTCGTGAAAACAAAAGAAAATGAACATTTATCTTAGTTGTGTGTGATATTGAGTTAACGACTTGTTTATAAATACTCACTTAAGGATCGCCCAATTTATAAATATCATATAACTAGTGCTAATCCTCATATTACATGTACTCCGTAATTATATTACAATTACTTAGTCGCTCAAAATTTAACTCAAGTTTATTTTATGCTGTTAGATAAGTTTCTTTCAACGTTTCGTGTACTTACGTTTGTGTCATTAGGATAAATAAATTTCTTTGTAAATTTATAGGGGAAATATCTTATGTACGTACCCAGTTTTTTGTATGCAAGCCTTTGAATGAGCTTATTTGCATACTACTATCATTGAATGAATATTTAAGGGAGCAAGATGAAAATGTACAACTTATATGGATAGGTAAGTCAATAGTTTATAAATTGAAGGGTGTTTGGAAATATCAGTCAAAAGGTACACTTGCCTTTGAGCAGACATGGATCTATGGGGGTACAAAGGGCAAACAACAATGTTATCACCATTATTACTTTATAAATTGTACGTACTACGTATTTTATCTTCATAAATAGAAAGATTCAATGAACAAGTCACTAGGGACTAGTGACTGGGAAACAAAGAGAAATCCAACCTCCTTTTTCTTTTTCAGTGAAAAGGAAAAATCCAATTTATAATAAATTAAAGTTTCATTTTAGGCTCAGGTATTAGATTGAGACATATGAATATTCTTTAATGTTTATTAGAGAGTAGACTATCATAACAAGATTACTTCATCGTCATGGCACCTCGGCCACATCAAAGATCTCATTTTCCCACAACTAACAACAACAAAACCCCTCATCACTATAACAAACATCAACCTCTTCATTCGGTATACCACTACCACTTTATTTTTTTCAAATTTCCAAATAAACTAAATTTATTTCTTAAAAATAGTTATAAATTATCTAAATTTGTCAAAAGTTAAAAAAAAAAAAAAAAAAAAAATGGAAACCGTATACTTTCTTCCAAAAAAAAAAAAAAAAAAAAAAAAAAAAAATGCTTCGTCTTCTTCATCCAACCACCGCACACGCCACACACAAAAAACCTACACACACACACACACACACACACACACAACCCAACACAAACTCACTTTCAAATCCTTCAATTTCACAAACCCGTAAAAGAAACTTGCTTTGTCGAACTTGCTTCGTCGTTCCGACGATTTCACAACTCACGGCGAGCCACAACACGCTACGTCGGTGTGGCGGCGGCCCACGGCGAAGAGCCACTTAGGCTCACGGCGAGGGATAACGATCCCACACCGTCCGCTCTTATGCCTTTGTAGCTTTGTATGGATGAACAAGTAATAAAATTTTGTGCCTTGATTGCATTTGTTGTACTTTTTTGCATGTGTTATATTTCTGTTGAATTATAGCTATTACAAAAATCTTTCAAAATTTTCAAGAGGTTCCTAGCTTTGGTTTAACCTTTATTAGCAAAGAAAATATTACAAAATACTTAAGTGGCGTTTAGTTGAAAAACATTTTTTTTCATTTCTTATTTCTTGTTTTGTAGAAAAAAAGAAAAGAATTTTATTTCAACAAAACAATAGAAAATTTACCACCTTGTTTGAATCCCTGACTCCCGTTGATCATGTTTTGTATACCATTTATAACCGGACCCTTTTCTTAATTGCCAACTCATCAAGGTTGTAACCATGCTAATTATTAGAGCATGTACATCAATAACTTGTGTTAAAGTTTAACATCGTTTACGTCAGCGACACATCAGCTTTAACATTTCACCTTAACATCCCCAAAAAACACCTACAACAATAACATCCCAAGTTAAACTTTAACATTTCATATTTTCAATTCCAACCCCTAAACTAAAACAAACACTTCATTTATTAAACTAAACATATCATTAAATTTGAAAACATATTACAATACGAAATTAAAAAAAATAAAAAAGATTACAACGAAATAAAAAAACACACTGCAAATTAAACGTTACAACATAAAGGAAATGACGATAATACAATCTAATGACGAGGTTGCAAGTTATATTTTTTGATGATTCGATCTTTTCCTCATTGATCCAAGCCACGACATTTGGATCTTTGCCTTCGATATCAATCATCAAAACTTTTATCTTCCAATCTTGTTATTGTTTCATCTTTTCTTGTTGGGCCCGATATGCCGCTTGGCGGTTTCACGCTTGATACGATACTGCGTTTATAGTTTGGTGAAATAACTCGACGAGCTTGTTCCTCCAAAGGCTCGCCTCCCCAAGACTTGTCGTCTTCTCGATCTTGCTTTCTTGGTAGCACGCTTCTTTCCCACGGGCGTGGTTGTTCATCATGATCAAACAAAGCCTCGTTTGTTTAACTTGGGACATCGCGGTTAAATCAACCTGTTCCGTGGTCCCATTTCTTAGAATGACGAAAACCTCCCAGCGTCGAGAGTAAACGGTCGCTTTGGTTTCTCACGATACCATTGCTTTGCCCGTTTCATCACATCCATCTCACTTTCCCGCTTGTTGTTCGCTCAGCGTTTGTAAAAGAGTTGAACTTTGTGCAACAGCGCTCAACGTTTTCCACTTGCTTGACATCATATCCTTATTGCGCCGCTGAAAGTTGAGTCTATTGAACTCATTTGTAACCCGATACCAAACGTATCTTTGGGTTGTGCACGCCCAACTTTCGGATCCTCCGTAATGCCTATGTAACACCTTGCAAGTAATTCTTCCTCTTTGGAGTCCAACGCCCGAGGCGAATTCTTCTTCATCATCATCGATTGGTTCGGCCTCGGGATCTTTGGATTTTTTACTTTCGTTTAACACGACCTTAGGATTTTTTGGAGGAGACGTGGTGTCTCGGGAACATCATGTGTTTCGGTTTGTGAATGTTGTGAGTGTTGTGAGAATTGTAGATTTTGAAAGTTGGAGTTTAAGGTGCTTTGTTGGCTTTGTTGTTGCCAATACAGATATTGTTGATGTTGTTGACACATTTCTTGGCTCGAGAAGCCTAGTGGGTTAGGAAGAGACATGTTGGGGTTTGAAGATGAACCCGCGTTCGGGTTAGATGATGAACCCGGGTTTGAGGTATTCCACCCACCACAAAGAAGATTCAAGAATGTATCATCGTTGCCTCCCGACATTTTTTTTTTCCAGTGAGGATTGAGTAGTGGAAGTGTGAAAAAATGGCGTTTTAGTTGGGTATTTATAGTGGTAAAAAAATGTTTTTGATTTTTTTTTCTTTTTTTTTTAATTAAAACTAGCCGTTAGGGGGTTTTTTGTAATTTTTTTTTAAATAGTAACTGTCACTAGCCTTTTAGGGGGTCATTTTGTAATTTTTTTGATTTTTTTTAAAGCCTTTAACGCCCGTTGGGCAAATAACGTTGGTCCCTTAACGCAAGTTTAACGCCGGAGGTCCAAGGGCTAACGCATGTTAACGTCGTTAAATGCATACTAACGCCCGTTATGGCGTTATCAATGTGCTTGCTCTTAGGAAAGAATAATAAATAATGCAAATGATACTATTAAATGATATAATTAGGACTATATATTAAGTATCAGAGGGTTCGGTTCATTTGTGTAGATGGGCTAAGACCTTTAGGATTTCTTATGTTTTATACTCAATAAATAGTTGCGGAATAATATAACGTATTTGACATGGTGTTCATGAGTCGACATGATATCATAAAGAGTTTGATCCATAAATATCGTCGGCCAACTTAAGACGTCGTTTCTATGTCATTCCGTCAAACTCTAGCCACTGCCCTTTATCTTATCTCTGAAAAGATGTAACTATTTCGACCATAACTCAGGAGTTAACTTACGTTGTCGACTTGATAGGCGTCATATTGAATTGCGAAGAAAATCATACCGAAATCGCCTTCGTAGCCTTGATGACGCGCTGTCCCATGTCATATCATCCGTCGCCTTGTAAAGAAACAATTGGCTCACTTCTTTCTTATAACTCTCAAACTGCTTAAAGTCAGCTAACGTCCTCAACGGTCATAGATTCATAATTAAATTTCGAAGAAATGCTACCGGTGTCCCGATAGTTGTTGGGAAAAAAAAGTTCACTATTATCCAAATTACTTTTATCCGACATGACTGGCTGGTTGGTATCAAAGTCTTTATCAAGATGCTATCTTTAGCTTTATTTTAATAATTGTGTTTTCTCCCCAATTTAAACTTTCGCGATTTGACTACTCAAATTGCCATGAAGTATTAGATGGTATTATGTTAGTCGGCCCAAGACCGCTTGTGGGCTTATGGTCAACCAGTCCGTTAAAAATGGCAAAAATGATCATTGTGGTTTATTTACGATTACAAACATAGTCTACGAAAAATTATAAAAAAGGTCCTTATTGTTTATTCTTGATTACATAAATGACCATCGAGTTAAATATATGGACCTGTTTGTGTAACCAAAAAATACATAAACGTCCTCCGGTTTACATGTGCTACAAAAAGTCCCTAAATTTGCAAAAGAAAACGTCTCTTCCGTTACTTGCGATTACATAAGCGATCCTAGGTTAAAACAAGGATTGTTAGACTTTTTGTGTCACGAACACTTGTGATTACAGACACAATCCTCAAGTTAAACCTGTGGACTGTTTGTGGAAGAAAATTACATAATAGTTCACGTACTTACTTCATCGATTTGAAACGATCCCTAAATTAAATCTAGGAATGTTTGTATAACAAAAATAATCACGTAAAACCTCGCACCTTACAAATGAGCACGGGTAAAGAGTCCTCGTTAGAGAAAAGTTCAACATAAGAGAAAGCGAGAGAACAAAAATATTAAAAGAAACTACAAGCTCATCCGTTTTGGATTGCTCTCAACAATATTTTTGTCATTACTAAAATAATTTATTTTTAGTTTTAGTATCGAGGTATTTTATTTATGTTTCTAGTTTTTTTAGTGTCGACGATCGAATTGTGAGAGGCCGGTGTATTTCTGTGGTTTCATCATTCAACAAAATTCAACTTTGTGCAAAAATCGAGTATTTTATATTTTTAAGTAAGACATGTTGACATGCTTAGTATATGATGGAATGATCCTCATAAAAGCTACTATTATTGAACAAATCTCAAATATAATTAAATACGTTTTTCACCTTCTTATAACATGTTATAGTTTCTTGGAAAAAAAAATAATAAATAAATAAATATTAAAGATCATAATCTTAGGTGGTCAGGGTCAAACTATTGTTTGTCATGACTCATTTGGACCACAAACCGAATTTACATTTTGCATGCATATGAAGAAAGTGAATGTTTGTTGATCTAGTAGGAGTAATTCGTCCATTGTGTAAAATCTTGTTGAGTGTATCGAACTGGTTCATATTTGAGTACTCGACGAGTAATGAATAACTCGATTGGTAGTTGATTACTAATATTGGTCTTAAAAGATTCCAAAATGCTTGGATAATCATTAAGAGTAATTAGTGTTTGAGGGTTTAGGCTCAACAAGCTCTTGTAATTGGGCTCGACGAATGTTCAAGAAGATACGGGTTTCAGAATGTAGCTTTCATCCAAAGTTGTCGTAACAAGATGTCAATAAACTTTTGTCTTGTTCAACAGTCGAAAATAGGACAGTGAGTCTGCCATTTCATGTGTTGTTTTTTTTTCTTATGATCTTGTAAATTTTTTCATTATTCCACTTTTATCCTATTGTTTTGTGAGTACATAATATGATTGTGTAAAGTGTTATGCTTTTAACTACGCAACTCTATTTTGTTGGGATCGTACATCCATAACAATAGATCACACAACGAATAACTGAAAAATAAAGTAAATGAAAAACATGTTGGTTTTGTGGGAGTTGTAAACACACGTAAATGGCTAAAGGTGTGTGAGCCTATGGGGGCACACACGGTAAACACGAGTATACGTGTAGAATGTATTTGATACTTGAATAATCATACCCAATATGCATGCAATCTTGACCCGATCACTGTTAAGACTCATGGACTAGTTTTGGCTTGGACTTGGATCGAAAGTGAACATGGCTTGGGCCCTTTGGGTTCACTGATCGGGCAATGACAGAAAAAAGGACAAAGGGTGTTGGGTTTTTGCTTGTCGTCCAAGATATGGCCCAAGCTAATGGGGCATTTTTTTTGCTATAAAACCAAACGTGCCATAATCCTCCTCTGCTCCTGACACGCATATCTTACACCCTAGACTATCCCTAAACGATTCATTATCTACTCAATCCCTAATTCGATTATCATCTAGTCGAATTAGGGTTTGTTTGGTTTGTTCATGATCTAAACTTGCATAGTTGTTTAATCCAAGTGTTTAGAAGTCTATTGGAGATCCTTCTTGCTGGTTCCTGGTTCTTGAATAGCAGCAGAAAAGAGTTTGATTTCTGGTCCTGGTCGTGAGACACATTGGTTTTCATAAACACACAATTCTATGGGGCGTATAATATGAGTTTTAGAGAGAGAAAGTGAGATGTTCTAGAGAGATAAAATCCAAATGAAAGGTTAGATTAGCAAGTGAACATCCAACCCTCTCCCTTGTGGGGAGAGGGCTATTTATACAAATGACTACGCCCTCCTTCGGGCTGTGGATCAGGCATACAGTAGGTAAAGACATGTCCTTCTTCCACGGTGTTACTTATACTACTAGTAATCTAACTAATATACCATTATGTCTACGAGTGTAATATGCTAAGCAGTTGTTGGGGTGGTGACACTTTTACATGGATTTTCTAAATCCTAACAATCTCCCTCTAAGGGAGGTCACCTCAAGAATTACATTGAAAGTCCTAGCACTTAATATATAATCTTTAATGCTCGAGCTCATAGACTTTGTAGCTTCTCAAGCTTTAACTTTGTATTGTAGTAGTGATTGTTTGGCTTTGAGTGATTCTTCAATAAGTGATCAGGAGCTTTCATTGAGATCATCTGCAATACATAATCTCCAGATCATCCGATGTAGAATTGCCAACATGTGAAGTTGTGACTTTTGGACCGACATGCTCACATTCGGATCATGATATCTTCCTATCGAGTTACGGAAGCTTTTGTTGATTCATGATATTTGTAGCGGTAGCGAAGCATGGAGTGAAAATATCGAGAGCCACTGATGAAGATATGCACTTATCATGATTTCTTTGAAATGAGCGTGTTGTGTGAGCATGTGGTTTATGGATTGACCCTCAATTCGATCACCGCAACTGTCGGTATCCTTGCAAACAACGAGCTAGCAATAAAGAGCATGAATTGTCTTTGATCACCTTCGTTGAATAGGTTGCAAGAACCACGGTTCCCGTTGATCAATACAAGTCTTTTGTGATCGGTATAATTTTGAAGAATCTCCTTGATGGGGTTTCGCGGTACGCTCTAGCCGTTCTCGAACCGAAACGTCTCAAAGATGACAACACGGAGTGAGTGAACCAAAGAATTGAGATTTATGATTGATTAAAATGATTTGAAAACAATCGCGTATTGCTTGCGAAAGAGTTTTGCAATACGACGAAGGTTTTATAAGAAAAATCAATTTTCAATCATAAATACCCTTTTGATTTTGAAAACATACACTCGGTCGATGTGCTAGAAAAGCATTTTGACCACAACGACCGGTTTTCAAAGGTATTCGTCAATCCATTTCCTTAACCGTGATTGATTCAATATGAATCGCCCCATTGTTTCGTTCGGTTGTCACAAGCTTAATCTATTGAATAGATCTCACATGCCACCCACCAAGAGCTTGTTTGATGTTGTCTCTAGAAGGCTTTCCATCTTCATTGTGAATATGTTCACATATCACTCGGATGTTCTGGCAATACCACAAGGATAATGCGTAGGACTCTTGAAATATATTCTCACATTTCACATTGTGTGAAACTGTGAGTCTTTATTAATCGTGTCCTAATGAGATTTATTGATGATCTCTTGGCTCTAGACTCCA
Source organism: Chrysanthemum lavandulifolium (assembly GCA_022545495.1). Taxonomy (NCBI): domain Eukaryota; kingdom Viridiplantae; phylum Streptophyta; class Magnoliopsida; order Asterales; family Asteraceae; genus Chrysanthemum; species Chrysanthemum lavandulifolium. The sequence goes on from CM040239.1 coordinate 144,785,342, forward strand.
TAGTGCACATTTGGTTTCCTATGTCGGAGACTAGGGAGATGGTCTCCTTCTTCAACAATCTCTAAGAGAAAGTCGATAGATTATGTAGGTTCCCCGTGAGAATGAAACAAGTCCTTTTAAGAGGAACTTGAGTAGCTTGGGAAGTTTAGTGCGGTCGTCATTTGGGTCCATGACGTCTTGTCTTCAATACCGTGTTACCTTAGTAGACACCATTAGCATATGAATTGAACCCGGTTTACGCCCCTAAGGTTGAATTATTGGAGGCTATTTATTTTCCCCTTTCTTTATTTCATTTCTTTTCATTCTTCAACCCTTCAATGCTTAACGAGACTTCATTACTAGAACCTTGTTGGGTTTATTTCGCCTAGCTCTATCTCGATCCGCACTCTTCCCATTTCTCACTTTTCTCCTTTTTCATCATACCTAAGGACTTCTACACTATCTAGTGGATTGTCCTCGGTAGATCCCTCCGCTCTGGCGGGATCGTGGAACTAATACCTAACCTAACCATCCTTATATCTTCATGCATAAAATAAATTGGTCGGTCTTTTGGTATTGTTCATTTTGCCTTGAAACCAATTGAAAACCATTTGAAAATCAATCAAGGTACTTGTGATATAAAATCAAAGCGTTTTGTACCTTAATTGTTTTTGATATTTTAGAAATGCTCCCCCTCAACATGTGCTTCAAGTATTTGAAATTGTTTTAGCACATGGAGGCAAGAGGACATTGAAATCTTAGATTAAGAGTAACAAATCCAATTTTGATTAATCATTTTCTAAAAATATCATCATCACTTCCCCGATCAAATATAGTATTTTAAACATTTTGAGTGAAATATTTTGGGAATGAATGAGGTTTTCACTTGATTGCTCCCCCTTGATGTGTGCATCGATAATCGAAAGATTTTTAAGACAATTTAGAGCTTACAAGGGGGATATGAAGCAAATTTCACGATCATAGTAGCCAAGGAAACCATTTAAAATCTCAATCAAGGTACTTTATGAAAAGAATATTGTGCTTTAGTACCTTGATAGTTTTAAATAATTTTTTGAAATGCTCCCCTTCAATATGTGCTTCAATATACGAAAAGTTTAACACATATGGGAGAGATGCCATTTATTGAGACTTGAAGATCACATTTTATCGATTGCATATTTATATCACATTTTCTCCCCGATCAAAATTTCAAATCTTTTGAGATTTTGGATCTCAAGTGATTTAAATATGTAAAAACCTTGATGAAGAAAAATGTGTCCGATTTTATTTTGATCTGAAACGAAACACTACAATGCTCCCTCTTAAGAAATAGAGGGAAGCTGCAAGCCATAATCTATCACTACTATATGCATTATAGATATTATTGTTCATAGTACAACCACCACATTACATATCAGAGTTAAACAAAATAGCTACTATGAGAAGATATCATCATTCTGTTCTCTGTAGTAGCTTGTAGTGTCCTTTACGAACTCTCCCTCCTACAAAACTTTCAAGGCTGCGGAATATCTTTCTTGTCTTAAGTCTTCGTCCGATAGCAGCAATGAAATCCTCACACCTTTTCACATCCTGTTCCGACCAAACCTCGTGTTGTTCCCCGGCCTCACCTCTAGCTTAAACTCCTTGACCCTCGAATCCAATTCTCCTTCAACCACTTTTAGCGTACCATCACTGAATTTGTAAAGCTCACACAGTCTCAGTAGCATTCTTGAACCATATTTGTCTGTAAAGACAACTGCTCTTGGAGTGTCAATCACTGAGTAGTCGTGTTTGAACTCATGCCATGTGGCTTCCCATTGAGGTTTTGTGAGATTGACTTGAGTCTGGTAGCTTTCCATTCCAAGCTGAAAGTTGCCCACTCTTTGTCAATATTATAAAAAAGCTTGTAACAAGGTAATACTAGAGTGTTGTAACAAGGTAATATACGATAAAGCGGTGTCAGTGAGAGCCATTTTAGTACCCCCCCCCCATTGACTGCAGCAGCGAGAGACTTCTTTTCACGAATGGGCAGATGGTTAAGATGGCCTTGGAGGTTCAATAGGTACAGATCTTCAAAGTCACTTGGAAACAAGTGCTTGAAGTCGTTTTCTTCAATTACATGGTCTTTCATGTCGCTCTTCTCGAGAACAATCTTCTTGAGATAATCATAACCATAAATTGGGAAGATTTCCTGTGACCACACTTATAATTCGTAGCTTGGATCGAATGTACTTTGCGCTTCTTTTCTCGCACCATGTCTTTCAATGTATAATTTCTTCTTTTGAACCATCAATGAGAGATACCGTATGAAGCGAAAGATGTCATACTCGTATTCTTTTCTCATCCATAATTGGTCGGTACCATCCGCTCAAGATCCGGATCTAAATAAATTGCCGCCTTCATCTTAGAAATAGATAAGGCATGTCTTCTTCCTCGAGTATTAGCCCGTAGATAGTCCAGATCTTTATTGAAGAAGAATTCCGATTGAATGGTCTTCTATCTGAATTCACCATCAAGAGGAAGAGGGTTGTTGACGTTGAATCGACTGATATTATTATCTACTTGATCTGTCAACAACTTGTGACATTCTTCCATTTGGAATTGCAGATGAGCGACATCAGAATGAAAGACTTTAACAATTTCATAAGCTGGGCCTTCAAGATCCTTTGGGGTCATTGATGAGATTCCCTGCTTTTCATAATACCATTTAATGAAGCTTACCATGTCACCAGTAATGTGCAAGAGTGATTCTTCCAAGGGTCTTCATGGTTGGATGCAATGGTGGTTGCCCAGTTATTGTCAGGGACAGTCAAATCAGACTTTGGAATGGCCCATGATGGTTCATAGATTCGAGTTGTATTTGGCCACCACTTTGAGTCATGTCTTTAGAAGGTTCGATCCCGGATGATTTGATGTATTTTCCTCCTATGTATGCATTCCACCAATCTTCATCATCTGAGGGCTTGGGAATGGGTTTTGTAGTGGCATCATCATCCTCTGAATCTGATTCTTGAACGACATAGGACTCTTCATTCATTGCACGCTTACCGGGATTTTGGTTAAAGTAGGTGTGAATCGAGAGTCAATCGTAGTCCATGCTGCATAGGGTAAGGTTTTAGATGTCTTCTGAGACCCTTGCCCGACAGATGACCCAGATTGGTTTGAAGGTTTTGGTGGTGGTGGTGGTGGATTTGCCATTTGAGTTTCAGCTGTCATAGATGATCCACCTATCACAGACGACCCAGTTCCACCAGTTGGAGGAGGAGGAGGTGGTGGTTTAGGAACTCTGGTCATGGATTCAAGCATAACCACTCTCCTTTTCTTCTCTCTCTCCCTTTCACGAATATCCTCCAAGAACTGCAAATGATTATCATGATTGATGGAGTTCTGGAGAGCTTCATACAACTTCATGTGAACTTTGTCCTTATGCTCATTTGTTTCAAACATTCTGTCGAAGAGGACTGATCTCATATCCGAAGTAGGTAGATCCATGAATCTTTTATGAAGTGGATCTTTCATTTCCCATTCAACTGCGTCCTTAACTTCCGCTTCAATGGCATTGATTACTTCGGTATCGAACCTGAACCTCTCCAACTTGGATAGACGACGATAAAGGTGATTGACTGATTCGGGCAGGCGGTGCTTCTCGAGAGCTTCGATTCGCTTTAGTGCTTCATCTAGAAGTTGCTCCGCTGTCTTGCTGAGAGGTGTAGATGTTGGTGGTGTGGCTGAGTCTTTAACAATGACGACTGGTGGAGGGATGGTTGTTGTTGTATCAGAGGACACGGGCGGTGGAAGTGTGGTTGATAGATGTGGAACAGGCGGTGGAAGTGCGGTTGATGTAGAGACTATTGGTGCCGACATAGGAGGAACAGTTGATGTATCCTGCTGGATTGTGACTGAGAACATGGATTGAACCTCTTCCTTTTTATCATTCTGTTTATCTGACTCAGCATCTGAGGGCCTATCCTTGAGGAATTGGTCACCATAGGTTATGTCTGCATCAAGGTTCTTCGAGAAGATAGGGATCCTGTTGACACGTTTGCTTCTTCAAAAGCACGTGTTCCTCGGATATTGGCTTTAGAATCTCTGAAGAGTTGAGTGTATTTCTTGCGCAGCTCATTCCCCCACCTCTGCCTTGCCTGTCAAGATCCATTTGCTCGCCCGCTTTCCAGTTGCACAGCCTCCGTAGAAGTCTCAGTCTGTACTTTTGTCAAAGGTTCAGATTCGTGGCTTTCTGACTGAGTGTCACTGGAGTCAAGAGCGTCCTCCAGTGTAGCAGACACTTATTTTTCGACTCCAATTTGCTCTTGTGCAGAAGATGATTCAACACTTCTTCTCTTGAGCTCAAATTGCGTTGTAGTCTTTAGGGTTGTAGTGGAGATAGTCAACAACATCTGAGCAGCTTGCTCCACCTCTTCACCAGTTTCCCTTTTCCTTTGCCCTGTGCAACGGGAGTGGTTTGACGTGGTACAGATTCTGGATCCTGTCATAACCTCCTTCCTTGGTTGTCTTTGAGACACCTCAAGACTTTGCAAGCTCTCTTGAATGCCTTGTTGGAGCGCATCATCATCTTCATCCATTAAAGTTATCTCTTTCTGCACCTTGGACCCTTTACCTTTCCCCATTCCCCGCGTCTTTCTTTCTCTTTTACGCTTTGCGATGGTGAATTAGCGGACTCTAACCTTCTTGCCTTTTCTTAGGGAGGCTTGCATAAGTTGACTTTGAGGATGATTTGGTTCGTGATACGCACTTTGTTGATTTGGGTGGTGAGGAGTTGGATTGGGTGTGTCTTCAACAATTGTTCTGATGCCTTTTCATATATTTCTTGAAGTAGTCGGCTTTCTTAATTCTTTCCGTGAGAAGTGCATTAGGATTGGCATTCCAAAACCTCTTTGTTCAATCCTTTGGCAACAAATTTCAAGCTACCAAGAACAAATTCATCACCGGCTTCATGGAGAGTCGACTCACTTGGAGAAAAGCGATGTTTATCCCGCAAGTCTTTGGACAATGAGCTTCGAGAACCTTATCTTTGAATCACCCTCTTTTCTTTGGTTTTCTTTCCTTGACTTGATTCGTAAAATTTTGTTTATCGATGATGAAGGTGTCCATAGCCAAGGATAATTCTTCCCAAATGTGTTCCAAATTCAACGTTAACCCTTTTAACTATCCCCTACAAAATTTGTAGAATTGGAGCCCTTACTCTCTCAAACCCTGAAGTCTTACCTGTCAAGCAAAGGTTGAGAATGGTGACAATGGCTCTCCATGGTTGATACATTTCATTGGTGATGACCGCCGAGACCTTTGTTATCTTTCCTGGGTATCCCAATTCTTCAACAAAGTCCATTAGCTCTTCAGCTGTAGGTGGAGTGACGAATGGATTTGCGGGGTCTCTTGGAGTGATTTGAAGAACCTCATCGAGAGTCTCCATGTAATGTCATACCACTTGTCTTCAATTTTACAAGTTTATGCAGCTGTGATCTTGTCCCATGATACAGTATTCCAGAATTGTTGCAGGTATATTGAAGGAATTTTGCACCGCATGGTTAAGACACCAAAAAAGTTGGTGTTCTTCAAAAGATCAATTGCTATTCGGTAGATGGGATTAGGTTGGTTTCTTTCCACATCCACAAAGCAATTGCTTTTTGCTATTGTCACCCATTCCTCATACGGAAGAATTTCCTCATCAGTAGGTACAGTGGGTGGTGCAGCGGTAGCAAGATTCTCAGAAGATGTGGTACATGCCATTGTATTTCTGTAGAGCACACATTCAACAACAATATTCAGAAATTTGTTATATTAGACAAGATCAGCAGATCAACCTTATTGCAACAAAATATCTTAGTCACTAAATTAGTAATTCAAGCTTATGACATAGCATACACATATTAGTGAACATGATATTAATGAGGCAGAGGCATATTAAGCAATGGACACACATAGACATCACAAAGAATTGACAGTGAATGATGGTTAAATGCACAAAGACATAGCAAGTATACGATCAACTCACAATGACCAAGGAAGTATAATGATGAATACAAGTTAATCAAAGATATAAGACAAATCACACAAAATCAATCATTATATGGACAAATCGCTTATCAAATCGAGACAAGTCATATGGGTCAAACCGCATAGTTAGACAAGTCGCATGAGTCAAACGCATGCATCAAACCGCATTGGTCAAAGTTCTGGACAAATCGCATATGTCAAAACGCATAGGTCAAAACGCTATGGTCAAGTCACATATATCAAACCGCATACAACAAACCGCACACGTAAAAATGCATGGGACAAACTGCATATATCAAATCACATTCATCAAGTCGCATATGTCAAAACGCATACACCAAACCGCACACGTCAAAACGTATGGGACAAACCGCATATATCAAATCGCATTCATCAAGTCGCATATGACAAAACGCATAAGGAATATAAGCAGACAAAACGCTTTAAACATTTGAAACAACAAATCAAATCAATTATTTTAAACGACAACTCGCTTTCAAGAATATACAAGACAAAACGCATTCAAGAATCTTAAAAGACAAGACGCATCCAAGCAACATCCCTCAAATCGCTTTCAAGAATATAATACGAGAATCATATATGACCATCATTTAATCCACACAAACTACAGGCATAAAAATTCCACATTTATGTACCATAAACACACAAATTAATCGTACACGCAACTCACTATAATCAACCAAATCATTACATCCTATTTAACCCAAATCCACTCTAAGGGACACGCAAGCTTAAAGGGGAGACAAACTCATATAGTAAGCACATAAACCTCTACATATTCCAATCTAAACCTATATAGTAAACACAGTAACGAAAAACAAACCTAGAAGATGGAATTAACGAGAGGAAAAAGAGAGAGGGAATCTACAAAGAAGATGTTAATCAGTTGTGTGTACATGATGATCTATTAGTAATTAGATGTAGGTCTTTGTGTAAAATCATACCACAAGTGAGCACGTTTTATCAAGTCGCTTCGAAGAAAGATTAGAGAGAAAATATGATATGTTTGACTAAGGTTTAGTTAAGTTTGACCAATAATACAAATCGCATCTTTATATATCCAACACCAAGATTGCACTTTTGACATGTTTAGTCCCTGTGATTTGACAAATCGCATTGAACACATGGACTTGATAAACCGCATAAGACATATTTGATTTAAACAAAACGCATGCACTTCTTGGTCAAGTCAAACCGCATTCCACTTATTAATTTAGACAAACCTCGTACACACAACATCTATCTCAACATTATTTGGCAGATTCTATCCCTCCAAGTAACATGTAACATATTCAAAGACCATACAAATCCTAATGGACATATTACTCATGATAAATGCATACAGTAGATACACAGTCCAATTCAACCAGTGCAAATAATGCAGCAGTCATAATGACATGTATAGAGCAAGAATTTTTGCACCAATTAGCTTACTTAAAATCACATGCATATCTCAAGAAATCATATAGATGCAATCATGCAATCATGCAGAGACGAATTGACAGACAGGAATAGCAATATGAAATTAAATCTCCCCCTCAATCAGTGACACGAATATAAATGAGTGATCATTGATTGAATTAAACCCATTTATGAACCCAAAGCTTCATAGGTATGTGAGTGTAGATGAAAGATAGACATGTTAAAAAAAATTGAACTTCATTCGAACTTCATCTAAAGACCCGTGTCATTATTGAATGACATTTCTAGGACCGTAGATATTATCGATACCGTAAGACATGCCTTTGAATCAATTTTTTTTTATGGATTACCCGTTGTAATAGATGAGGTACGAGTCCCGATGAGGTACGAGAGTAGAGATGATCGAGTCATAGTGCTTGAAAATCAATTCGACAAGTCGAATTCTCGGATGAATAGACTTCAATTCGCTTGGAAACCAAGTCACGATGTTCATGATTGAATTGAGCATTGTACCTGAAAAAACTGAGGAATATCTTCACTAAAAGCACATGTAGAATTGTATTTAGATGGGTTAGTAGCAGTAGTATCCTGTCCTTTGGATGTTTTACAGTCAGCCCTTGGAATGTCATTAGTGGCCAATATTCTGATGGGAATCCATTTAAATCCAACATTCTTAAAGATTTTTCCAGTAGGCATCCACTTAAGACAAGAACTAGGAGTGTTAGATCCCTTAGTCACAGTAGAAGTTGTAACCATTTCCCTATTCTTAGTTTTAGACATTTTGTCGTTAATCGGTATCTTGGAGGAGTGGTCAAACTTATGATACTTCTTAAGTGCACTAGATGATCTTTTTACATCCCTGGTCTTAGAAATTTGAGATTTAACCCGAGCATTATCTTTCATTTTATCGGAATGAGTTAGTGAAGTGATTGGTTTTGACAAAGCGTGTTCTCATCAACTTGGGAGGCAAGCCTTAATTTTGAGGGTTTAGATCTTTCGAGACATGAATGCATTAGGTCGCCTAACTACAGACCGTTCTTTAGTGATGTGTGAAACTGGCTTCCCCAAGGTTGATGGTTTTTCAAACTTAGTGTTCACACCCTTCCCTATTGTTTTTCTAAGCTCATTTTTTAAGGCAACTATGGCAAAATCTTATCCTGAAGTTGAGCTTTGAGAACTTCAATGTCTGCTAACAAAGAGCTAGTTTGATCTAAATACTTAGTTCCATCTTCTTTAGCAGGGACACATTGTTCTAAGTGAATCTTTCTCAAAGACTCATTCTCTCTTAATAATTTGGCCACACATAACGCTAATTCATCATTTCTAGCTTTAATGGTATCACTGACCTTAATGTCAAAATTGTTCACACTCATATTAATTTCCTTATGCATGTCTGAGATGTGTTTTTTCAGATTACATATGGTTGAGTCTTTGTCTTGAAGCTGAGTTTTTAACTGGTTGATTTCAAAAAATTCACGAAATTCTGGGAATTCCAGATTTATGCATGGTTTTGTAGCTTGAAAACTTTCTTCTTTTCATTGTATTGCAATTTCCAGAGAAATGCAATGTTTTTCAAGAATTGAGTATTTTTTTGAAAGTTCGTCGAAAATTTTCTTATCAACCACGTTATTAGTCATGATATGTTTTATCTTTGACTCAGCCTCAGTTACAGAACATTCATCAGCATTTTGTTATGTAAGGTTATCAGTTTGCACAGAATTAAACACAGATGGATTATTAATAATAGGTACCGAAGGTTCTGCACCCAATGTTTGTTCATTCACCATTCTGCACTCGGCATCCTCCTTCTGTGAGGCAAGAGTTTATGATCATCTTGTTGCATCCATTTGTGTTGTGTCTGTCATTCTGACTTCAGCAATACCCGATGATTCGACTAATATGTTTCCCAACTCATCACACCTCTCTATTGACTGCATCTCACATTCATTCATGTAATCATTGTTCTGGGTAGCTTCCTTAATGTACTTCTTCACATTGTCCATAAGATGGATAAATTTCTCAATGAACTCATGGATTTCCATCCCATGTGTCTTTTGAAAGAAATTTCACCATGTGTTGATCATAATCGATGAATATTCCCACCGATGAATGATCGAAATTGTTTGTAGAATACTTGAAGTGCGACCACGGAACCATCCTTTTGAACCTTTTCTTTGTCAAGTTGTAGCTCAATTGTTCTAAGTTTAACAACAAAGTTCTCATTAATGTGGATAAGTCCCGACGGAAGAGGCAATACATGTTAGTTCCATTGTTATGGGTAGAAGTAACATGAGGTGAGAGTAAAGTTGATGATAGGTCTCAATGCAACATTCCTTTTACATGGCATTCTGTAGCATGAGCAGGTGCAATTCTTTCTCATTGGACTCAGAGTATGAAGATCTCAAATCATCATTGGTTGAATCAATCATGGTTAATCTTTCAGAGTAACTAATACTTTCTTTGTTGTCCACAGTATCATATAATTTGAGCACATTAGAGATTACGGGATCAGTGGTGTAAGACATTGTGTTAATATCAGATGTCAAGTCTTAACTTTCAATAAAATATCAGACTATTAAGCACAAACCGCTTCTAACAATCCTCTTTGACAAACCTCTTCGCATAAATCGAACGTATGACAAACCGCTTTAGACAACTCGCTTCTACTCAAATTGCTTTCCGGACAAACCGCTTAAGTGTCAAAACGCTTAAGTGTCAAACCGCTTACTTAACAAATTGCTTAAGATGACAAATCGCTAATAGACAAATCGCATAACACTCAAACCGCATAAACCGACAAATCGCATAGTACACAAGTACACTCACTACTTCCACTACTTTGTCCTTTTTTTGTCGTTTTGTCTCAATAGACAAACCGTATAATAGTCAAATCACTTCACGAAATATGACAAACCGCATACAAATGATGACAAATGGCTTCAACAAGCGTTTATTTTAAAGACAAATCTCATAGTTTTTTAGGACGAACCGCATAGAAGAAATTCTATTCGAGACTCAAATCGCATACATGAGACTTTCAAAAACAACACTTTTCAATCCAAAAACAATCCAACCACGATGATTCAAGCCTTCCAAACCAAAACCTAAACACTTATAATGATTCTAAATACAAAAATACTATCAAATTCAAGCTTTAACACAATAAATAATCCAAATGATGAAAACTACTATAAACTCATTCAAACCCAAAAACCTTATGAAAACCATTAGAAATCCAAGAACATGAAAGATGAGTGATCAAACCTGGCTCTTGATACCAACTGAGACACATTGGTTTTCATAAACAAACACATAATTCTATGGGGCGTATAATATGAGTTTTAGAGAGAGAAAGTGAGATGTTCTAGAGATAAAATCTAAATGAAAGGTTAGATTAGCAAGTGAACATCCAACCTCTCCTCGTGGGGAGAGGGATATTTATAAAATGACTACGCCTCCTTCGGGTGGGATCGTGCATACAATGGGTAAAGACCGTCCTTCTTTCACGGTGTTACTTATACTACTAGTAATCTAACTAATATCTTTATTATGTCTACGAGTGTAATATGCTAAACAAATGTTGGGGTGACCGACACTTCAACATGGATTTTCTAAATCCTAACGTGTCGCAGGCTACTTCTCGAACAAAAGGGTGATTATCGGATACTTGTTATCCGATATCGGTATAAGCAAATAGCTTCTTTGGTTGTTTTCTTTCTCGTCTGAGAAGGAGTTTTGAGCAGGAAGCAAGAATTGACTTGGGTGGTTTTCTTGTTTGAATTATTCAAGTGCTGGTCAAATGTTGATTGGTTAATTACGTTCTCGACTAGCTTTCTATATCGAACGTATACGGTTATCGGGTTTGTGTGTGATACTCATAGAGATATCTAATTTAGATATTGGGATTTCGTTTGGTTTTCTTGTTCGTATACTTGAGTTCAATAAGCCATGCAAGGTTAGGATTATGTTTTCCTTTTATTTATTAATGTTTATTAATTACATGTTTAACCTAATTGCAAATACTAGATCCATATCCGCTGCGTACTCGTAGAGGTTAATGGTTAACTTAGTTCTAAAATCCCAACAGTGGCATCAAAGCCAACTCGTTTTTGTGATTATGGGTTACACGTTTCTTATTAATAAACGTGTTTAAAAGGCTGCATGCAACTAACGTAGTTATTCGTTTTATTTTGTTTTGACAACTATATGCAATACTTGTTAATTTTTAATAAAAAATAACTTGTCACACACAAATTAAATTATATTGATAATTAGAATTAATTTGTTAATTAGAATTAAATTTGTTAATTAGAATTACTTGTTAATTAGAATTACTTGTTAATTAGAATTAAAAGTTAAATTGAATTAATTAATTGTTAATTAGAATTATAATGATATTAGAATTACATATTGTTTATAAAATACATAAAATTGCGTAATTACTTGTTAATTGAGATTGTCATGTTTTATGTGTTTTCCCGCCACAAGACCCACTCAATTGCTCTTTAAGCGATGTATGGGCGATCTAGGTATTGTATCCTAGTGACGGTCTTATGGTTCTCCGTTTGGGAAGACTCATGAGAGAACTCGGAACAATATGTGTTCATTTATGTTAATGTTTATGATTATATGTTTGTGATTCCTATGTGTATTATTACTTGCTTTGACACCTAATTGTATGCAATATAGAATAATACATATCGTAACCATAACATTAATATTGGTCATTATTTACACGCCTAAATATCATGCTCATTGTGACCTGCTATTTGATTCGTGGAAAATCGTTTTTGTTAAATAAAGTGACCTAATATAATGAAACACGTTTTCAAGAATTTAAAAACTAGACGCTATGGACACTTGGGATGTACGGCTCACCCACTAGAACAAACTCAAAAGGGGGTTCAAAGAGGTGCGCATAGTCGCATCGAAAGGATGTCTAGGTTATTGCTTCAGTGCTTACCTGGTCCTCTGCCTCCTTGTGCGTTCGATTGGAGCTACTATGAACCATGATGATCATTACAGTGTCATTACCAAAAGTTTTTATAATTAGTGTTACAAAGTTGTTTTGCATGCTTCTTTGTACACGACTTTTACCACATTTATATGTACATACCTATTTGTTAATTTTAAGTCTATGTCATCTAACTATGAACACGTGCATTTGGATTGACTTCTCGTCGACCTAAAGGCCTTTCCAACCCATGGTAATTATTTCACTTTGGTCGACCTCCGTTATTCTTACACGCTCACACTTGGTGGACTTATTTTGAGTTGGCTTGGTCGGACCTTCAACCCGAGGCATATGATGAGAACTAAACATGCTCATGACACTATTACTTGTCTACAAATGTGTTGACCAGCCTCATAAATCTAAGAGTTGCATTATGTAATTAACGCTGCGTTGCTTACATCTTGTCATACTTTTTACGCCCGTCGGACCTTTGGTAATTAAGTGGGAGTGCAAGATGGATCTTAGTCTTAATTAGTAATTAATTGGGTAGTTAATTCTTTTAAGAATGAAATTATCGAAAATACTAGAATTGAACTTTTTATGTTCTGATTAATTGTGTTATTGCAACATAATTCGTAAACAAAGTTGTTTTTCTTTGAAAGACAAACTTAGTCTCTTTTCCTAGTAAGAAGAGTGAGACTTATGCCTATATTTTCTCCTTAGTTGACAAACTGAGATAGGATTACAAATTGATAAACTCGTTTATGATCTTTCATTACCCTTTTGTGGTCTAGAGTTAATTGAAAGATAGAATATTTTGTGTAACTGGAAACATTGTGTTTGGAGCTACCAAAATAAATAACATCCTGCACTCGTCACGATGTATGAGTTTAAACCGCAAAGAGTAAAGGAATTACTAGCATATTTTCTAGGTAATCTTCTTGGACTCTTATTATTCCTAAAGTGCTAATTACCCTTGGGGCTATGTAGACGATAAAGGAGGAATTGCATGCTAAAGATTCAAGTTAATTGAATGAAAGAATGGCTAGTCCATTATGTACATAAGTAGAACTTCATATACTCTGCTCAATACTTAAGTACATGCTACTCGTAGGTTTTTGAAGAGAATAGGAACGATACAAACCCGACAAATCCAATGGGGAGCAATTGCATTTTATGACCGAAATAACATTCACGTAATGTTGTCAATTTCGATGGTAGCTACTGAATTTATTTCATGTTAGTCACCCATATCATTTCAAACTAGCTTTGAAATAATTCATTACTACGAATATGAACAACCATTGCTTAAAGGAAAATTGCATTTTATTTTATAAGATAACACATTGCCTTCCTGCATCGCTTCTCAAGCGTTATCTATAGAATAATAATCCACAATTCCTTATTAAAGGTTATGGTTCTAAAACTACTTATGATATCTATGACATTATCATATCGTTTGAACAATCAATCACGTGTTGTTTGTTTTCATAATATGATGTTGTACCTTACACAAGTGGGAGAAATCTCAAAGTGTGTGCAAGGAACTACAATGTTATTGGTGTCTCTTGACCGCAAGGTAAAAGAAACTAATAATTCTACTATGACTTAAACACATTAGATGTTTAATGCCCTACTACATGTAAATAAGAATTCTACTAAGACTTAAACACATGAGATGTTTATTGCCCTACTACATTCTAATAATGATTCTACTAGGATTTGAACAAGCTAGATGTTTGTTGCCCTACTACATTCAAATGTCATGATATTATGTATAGATACTTCAATATTAGACTACATGTTTTAGTCAACATAATTATGGTTATATGATAAGGATCATAATTCTAAAGTATAAAATTAACTTGAAATTACTGTAGAACTCAATAGTTTGCTTTCATGATTACTTTTGTTAGTATAATTATGCTTACATGTTAAGACATAATTATAAAGTCCTTGAATTAATCAATGACTTATAACATAAAGTATATATAGTAAAAGTGTTATGTCTTCTAGTTAACACATAAACATAAGGCCTTTGAATTATTCAAAGACTTATAATGTATTATTGAAAGTTCATTTTCTTGTTAACACATGAACATATAATCCTTGAACAGTTATGTCTTCTTGTGAACACGTGAACATAAGGTTCTTGTATTGTTCAATGAATATACATTATTGCATTCACTTGGTTCAGAATACTTTATATGCAATTTTGCTCGACCCAATTAACTAGTATTTGGTCCATAGAGAATTAAGTTATCTATAGAATTCGATATAGTTTCACAATTCTAATAACTCATAGGATACCACTTCATTATGGTATGTCTAATGTGTTGGATCAAACCTTATTCATATTGTTTGGTTCTGATAGCTTTAATTGCTCTACCTCCAAAACATATCAAGGTTAGAAATTTAGTGTGTATAGTTCAAACCTAGAAGGTATTCAAGACAACCCATAACTGAAAACCCTAATTCATTAGAGATTTGAGGTTTTACCACTCAAACTAATTGAATCATAAACCCTTTGGATTTTTGATTTTCTACACTTCTAGTTGAAGATTGTAGTTTTGGTGTTCTTCCTATCTTGACGAAACACAAAACTATTGCTAGAACTTTTGGTTAAAGAGTGATACTAAATTAGAGTTTTCTATAAACCCTAATTTGAGTTGTTGGAAGGAATTCCATTATGTCTTGATTTAAGTTCGAATTT